>JAFFZR010028557.1:0-11843 GCA_018397195.1 Lethrus apterus | reverse complement strand
TTTTCAATTTTAATTGATTGATTATTATTATTATTATTATTATATTTTAAGTGCAGTTAAGTTCAGTTATTATCAATCATATTACCATTAACGTCTATTGTCAATTTAGATTTCATTAACTATAATTTATCGCCAACTGTACCTTTGATTTATGTCTCTCGAAATTGGTGGAGGCGCCGGGAAATAATTCCAATACCTCTCGGAAACAAAGTAAAAGATTTTTCGTCATTGTTTGTCGTCAACAATTCCGTCGTAAATGTATTTAAACATTTTTTGCGCATCTTTGTCCCAATATTAAAAAAAAATACCACCGCGAATTTTCTCTTTTCTCTTTCGCGATTCACGAACGCGATGATGAAACAACAATACCCATCGATCGGCGTAAAATCCAAACTTCGACGTTTTTCATTACGCTCTTGTCGCTTCGCGTTATTTTTGCTTTAGATACGGTGCTAATTCGAACGTTTTACAGCGTCATCCATCGGTTCTAGTTCGAAATTAAATAGGCAATCTGGAGCGAGACGGTAAATTTCTTGTAATTCGAAGGGCCTGTATATCTAAGCGAGTAATTGAGTTTTGTTTTTGAAGAAACGAGTGGAAACTCCAGTAATTCCGTTCGTATTACCGATTGTTTTAAATAAAAGCATATTTTTTTCTGGTAGGTAATTAGGAAGTAGATATTCAAGGAATGAAATGTTAAGATTCCCAGTTCTTTAAAATAATCCTAACACGATTGCCGTGGTGGCAGAACTAATGCATCTATTGAGGCTCCTTCAGAATATAAAACTATTAAAATATAAAGAACCTTTATTGGTATTCCCAAAATATACATCTATATACAATTACACTATTTGTTTCAACAACTTTTACCTACACGAATTTTTCAAAAAACTGCAAACAGTCGATTTTAAATCCATGCGGTCACGACACGTTTTACAAACCGATCCTTCATAATAATGTTTGACGTTATAGGGCACCATTACCGTAATTTTAACTTCATTTATATCCGACGTACGGCGAGTTTCTGGGTGCTTTTTTAAGCGACGGAAAATTTGAATACATGATTGATATTCTCGGCGTAGCGGCGGCGGCGGCGGGCGGCATGCGAAACGTATACGTGAGATATGTTTTGCGATAAATATCTCCTGAGGGTTTTTTTCCCATCCTTAAAGGGAACCCTCACGTTTCGATATTTTATAAATTCAGGGTCCCCGCCAGATAAGTACATGACTAATGGGTTTTCGGTGGAGATTAGACGTCTTATTTATTGCGGTGGAATTTATTAAAGGATTAGTTTTCGACTGTCGGATGAAATATCGATCGTATTCATTGGGGCAGATATTATTTGGATTAATGTACTGGTGGCAACATTCAACTGAAACTTATTCGGAAAATTTTTAATATAAATTCCAACAAAGGTAAGTGGAATGAAAAGGAAATGGAAAGAAACGAACGGCGAGAAAAATACAGGTTAAGTCACAAAGTTCATGAATTACAAGCATTCTTTTACAAGATTTTAGAAACAAAAAAACTAGAATGCATTAGGCCTTGCTACATGGCAAGTAGGCCCGGTTCCTATCATTTCAATTTTATCCTCGATTTTTTTTATCTCTTTCTATTTAATATTTTTTAATTTTATTTTTAGTTTAATTTCTTTATCCACTAATATTTTTCGTTAGAAGTTCCTGCCATCTTAAATCTCATTTTGCCAGCAAGCCTTAACTTAAATATGAAAGATGTCGACGGAACTATTTTCTTATAATTTTCGGTTATGTAATGAATAGCTGAGTATCAGAAGAATATAATTACAGATTATTTTGATGTTGAAGTTATGTCACCACTCGGTATGTTGAAAATTGATAAATATAAAAATAAGCTTCTATATTTAAGGAGAATCTTTAAATTGATGGACAGAATTCTTCGTTTTTTTGACTCGTCGTCTTCAGACCCGATGATTAAACTCATACAATTTTTGAATTTCGAGAATTTTTAATGCACGAAGCAAATCGATAAAACAGGTCATTTAAAATAAAGATGTTTTCCGTGTCGCCGGAGTCGCGAACAATTTCCGGGGCTCTTCGCCACTCGGCGCATCCGCCTGCTTTCACATACGCAGACACGGCGGGACCGACCGGAGAACGTGTCCTACACAACATCTCTTTGTGCCCCCTTTCAAACTAAAAGATATACCAGCAGCACTCGAATTACCCTGCGCACAATGCTCCATTCAGTTCCGAGAATGCAGCGTCGTCGGTCTTAACTTCTCTTGGCGCAACGAACACAGAGACTAGTAATTTATTTCATTATTAGGGCGGCAATTTACTACAGACTTATTAGTTTCCGCGTCACTCACTCTACTCAAAATTTGTAACTTTTGTTGTGCAGAATAATTGAATCGAAACCCCACTTTTCAGAAAGACGAAAAAAATATGTAAATAAGTTTTACTGAAAAGCTATCCATTGATAAATTGTAGACCATGAAATCAGCTATTTCTTGGAAAATATTCAAAATGTAATGTCACTCAGTTTATCCGTTATCAATGTTTAAAAGCCGTGTAATTGGAAATATTATCCTTCGTCCACTCATCGATTCAATTGGATTTTGCATTGTCGTTGCGAAAATTCCAAAATAGGTGACTCTCAAATTATCTCAGTTGAATAATTTCTTTATTGTTGCGTTTGTATTTTTTTTTGTTCTTTTGCTTTTTGTATAATTTGATTTGATCAATAAACATTATTATTATTATTATTGTCATTATTATTATTATTATATTTATGTTTTTTATGTTAAAGGGACGCAAGGGAAAAAAGATGTTTTGGGTTTGAATATCTAATATTATTAATATTAATTATATAAAAAAAATTAATATTATCAATATTATAAGTGCAGTTACTTGAAAACAATATTAAAACAAAATTATTAACATTTCTTTACATAAAAACGAACATCGGTTTCACAAACAAAAATATACTCGACTTAATTATGCGTGATCTCTTTGGAATTTCCGACGTAATTTGATGAACGATGTTTGCTTTCAAAACAATCCAGTTCGTATTACCGGCTAATGGTAATCAATCAAGCCGGTTAATTACGCAAGTTTACAAAAAAGTAAAATAAAACGGTAGAAAATAATGGTTGTCAACGGCGTAACCTAAGACTTGCAAAGCTCAAGGCGGCGCCGGCACTTATTCAAATAAAGACAGAAATCCGCGATATCATTTATTCACTGGAATCGCATTAAGCCATCGCAGCGAGGAGCAATTTTTTTCATTTAATTAATTCCCACCAGCGTACTATGTCAGGCTTTAAAACGGAGATAAAATACGCGCCGAGTGACAGACGCCATTTCTCTTGTGATTTGAGCTTCACTTGTTTCGGTGGCCTCTCGTCCTTAGACGCTCATTGCTTCTCGGCGTTTCCCATTTTCCGCTGCAGTCCGACTTGATTTTGACGAAATGGCCGGCATTTGTCTGGGCTTTGTTTGTAATGAATTTAAGTTGTTTAGTAATACTTAATTTCTTGGTGATTCAATTTTTTTTTAATTTAAAGATTACTCAAGGACTTGTTAAACACAATTTGTTTAAATTTCTTCAAATGTTGATTATAAAAAATCATATCTATTTGGACCTAAAATGTACAGGTTGTTCAAAGTTATCGGCGCACTATTGCTAATTATGTTATTAATAAAATGGGAGTCGCAATTCCTATAGATTTTTGATGTATTGACCAACACCGTAGCTTCTCTATTAACGAAGTTATCCCATGTGCGGTGACCTGTATTAATATCGTCGTAGCTCTTTTCTTTTTCATTTCTAGAACATAGTAGTATGAGAAGATTTTGTGCAAAATTTCATTTTCTACCGACTGCTACATAAATATACAGGCTGTTCCTTTAAAGAAAATCTAATTACATGATTTAGCACTGAAATGTGATGCGCAATTTTTTTTTTACATTTAATACGTTTAAATGTGAATGAACCGGCGCCTCCACCAAATTTTAAAAAGTGTGTTCGGGACGAATTTCCATATCAGCGTTATATAGTTTTTTTTTACTATTATTATTGCACAAACATGTTCTTCTGTTTATTGGTTGGAAACGTCAAAAACGTCCAGTGGAAGTTTTAAAGTTATTAATGTATAAAATATTCTTTTTAAATTGTGCTGTGCTAAACGAATTAATTAAAAATAAAATAAAAATACCCACAATTACAATTTTTTGATATGGAGTCACTGAAAGTGGGCAATGAGGCGATTGAAAGAAACGTAAGTAATTTTTTCCCTTTTTGTGACGTCACGAGGGCGGAATCTTTAAAAGGGTAGACCAGCTTTGAACCATTTTTGAACAGCTTCGGTCAGTTCTAGTTCTTGGATAGTTTTTGAACAAAGCTGAATAAATGTGATCAAAAGCTGTTCAAAGCTGTTTAAGACGGTTCAACCCATTGAAAGCTTGTGATGTCACGAAGTTAGTTCCACTTTTTAAAAATAAAAAACTAAAAATAAAAAATGTTTGTTTATAAATATTTTTTCACTGAGTATAGAGTCGACCTTTAAATCCTAAAAATAAACAAAAGACACTCCGCAATCAGCAGAAAAATCACTGCATTTTTGTTAATTTAACCGACTCCGCAGATCCAAAATGTTAATTTTAAGAATTTTTTAAAATTTTTCCTTATGTTGATATTTTATTGTTTTTTTGTACCAATAAAACACGGAAATTTGTTGGAAAACGTCGTTTATTTTTGAAAAAATAATCGACAATAATGGAAGGGATTTTCATTAATTTTTGATCTGCTCGCTTATACAATTTGACATTCCATTAAATTTCAGCAATTTTTTACTTCAATTGTTGCATTTTCCGACATCTTTCACAAAGACAATTTTTACAAATTCAAAGGACGCATTCTACAATTTACAATGGAGGAAATCTTCTGTATTTATTCGAAACGCGACGATTAAGTTGTCTTCGGACGGAACGACCTCGATACGATTTATCCTCGATGTAATCGTCTCCGTAAAATTAATTTATTATTAAGCGGGTTTTATGTTCGTCGTCAATCAATATTTAATTAGCCAGCTAACTAGAGGTAATTTTACATTAGATAACACGCTTAGTCCATTAGCTCCGATCAATCCATAACGTTGTCTTCTCTACTGAAATTTCATAATAATAGACTAGCGATATCGATAAACTTAATTTTAAGTTACAAGCTCCGTCGTCAGTTTCGGCGTTTTTGTTTGCGTTCGCTTAACGACGGAATATTAATGATGAAGCGACTTTACGGATTTTTACGAAATTAAAAGCAAATTCCTACGAAATTAACACAATGCAAAAAGATTCTGTAATCGATTCTGTAGCGAATTAGAAAAGATTCAAATTTTACTTTTGTTTGATTTTTATTTCAGATTTTTGTACGTTTCTTTAAATACATAAATGCTGGAGTATTTTATATATCTGGGTCAGGGCTTCAATTCAAAAGAGTACGAATTATTCATTGACGAATGATGTTCTAAAACGCGAAAAAGCTTTTATTAAGAGATATTCGAAACATCAGGAAACAATTTAATTTGCGTCGGGCAATTCCAATTTTATTCAGAAACCGTCCAGTTTAGTAGAACTCAATTAAATGCAAAAAAGTCGGATTTTAATCTGACGTTTCCAATTAAAACGATATAATCTTAAACGACGTATCTCCCTTTAAACTCTAAGCCTTACAGTCGAGCGATTTCGAATAAATAAAATTCAATTCCGGATATCCGCAGTACATTGGAATTATTAATTGAATAGTTTACCCCTCTTTACCCGATCGGATTATTCGATCTCGAACCATCTCGCTCTCAATGCACCCTCAACGGATAGTTTATTGCGAATGTACGGCCACAGACGGCGAACTGCAAAGAGTTGTGGTAATTAAGCGGTTATGTCCTTTCGATTGAATGACAACGTCTGCGAGCAGTTTGTAGTAAATTATCAATGCGATTTTGATGTATGCTCGAGTGTATCGCGTGTTGCGAATTTGTCGAATTTAATGTTTTGTCGGCAAATACCACGAGCATGTTGAACGCTTCATGCAAATCTGAAGGATAATCCATCAAATATGATGATAATAGATTGGTTAATTAAAGCAATATTCTTCGGTGCGATACCGATAAGTAATAATTTGAGCATCACGAGCTATTGTGTTTAAACAATATATACTACGTTCGTAAATTCGGAGGAGTAAATTAAAATTCTTACTTAAAAAAATCGCTTACTGATTGGCTATTTGCGACGCACGTTTACATTAAATTGCCGTATTCGCACCAGATTTCCGGTATTTAATGTTTACATGTGTCACAGCTGACAGATGTCGATTTTAAAGTATAAAAATTTATTGTTTATTAACAATATAAGAAACAGGTCTTTATAGAAGTGCAGCAAGGTGAGTTAATTATTTCAATTTGAATGTATTCAAATCCGGGTACTGTAATTTTACCGCCAAGGAAATGCCCCAAACGGGGGCGGTTTGGGGCATTTATCAATAAACTTAGTTTAAACAAGATTTTAGTTTCTTCAAATTATTTGATTGGTAAATAGTAGTAAATAGTTATTAATAAGCAAAACAAAAAATATGTTTAGAAGTTAAAAATTTATTACAAAAAATATGTTTAGAAATTAAAAATTTATTAAATTTTTTTCCTTCAAAAGTGATATATATTCAAAAGGAAGTGTATGTCAAAAATTAACTTTTGATAATGAAAGATAGGAGAAATACACAAAATCGCATCTAAATAATACGAGCAGTATTGGCCTACCAAGTTCCAAAATTGTTCCAGTGTAATTCTGGCTTGTGTATTTACTCCTCCGAATTTACGAACACAGTATAGAAATATAGAAACAAGGGAATAATTTTTTAATGGAGCCTTTTTCGAAACATCACAAATTTATATACGAGTTTTCATCAAGAGAATAAAATTTTTTTATTTGCAATATTCACATATTATTGTTATATTGTGTTTATTAGTCACCAGTCTAAGGACCCGCAGTTCCTCCCCAGTTTCGCTGTAATACCTCCTTCACTTTATAGCCAGCTCTCTTTATTCCCCCAGCTACAGTCCATCGCATTTTTCCACCCAGTGGTCTTCAGCCCTTCCTCGTTTTTCCTTGATTTGTTGCAGGCGTTTTCCACATGTTCTCCTAAATTTACGTTCTCCGTCATCACCCCAGGTTCATGCACTCCATCCCCTCCTTTCCTAAATTCTATCTCCTTCGTTTTTCTAAAAATTCTCCTAATCTTGCAGACATACCTTTCAGCCCTTCCTCATTCGCCATTAACACCAAATCGTCGGCGTATGTCAAGGACAATATCCTTCGCAAATTTAGACAGGTAAAGGGATCTTTCAAGTTCGTGAAGTGAAGAAAAGCTATAGTTAAATTAACCAACCTTATTAACGTCTCCTTTAGGCTAAGCTAAGTACTTAAGCTGTGAAAAATAGTAGAAGTTATTCCCAAGCAAGGTAAACAACCTCATGTACCTAAGCTGTATAAAACAACAGAAGTTATGACAATTCCCAAGCCAGGTAAACCACCTCATGAGGTTACGTCATTCAGACCCATTTCTTTGCTTCCTGTTATCTCAAAATTGTATGAGAAACTACAGAAAAGGTTAAAATCACCAATTGAACATAAGAATCCGACTCCCTCTCACCAGTTAGGTGTCAGAGAGAGCCATTCCATCACTGAACGGGTAAACAGAATTACTAATATTATTGAGAAATCGCTAGAAGAAAATAAAATCTACTCCATTTTCTTGGTGTAGATCAGGCTTTTGATAAAGTGTGGCATGAAGGCCTGATTCATAAGCTGAAGACGTTCCTGTTCAAACAGTATTCAAAACTTCATACGTTTCCAAAAGATACTTTAGAATAAAGCAAGAAGCGGTTTGTTCTGAATGAAAAGAAATCAAAGCATGTGTACCATAAGTTAGTGTACTAGATCCACAAGTTTAGTTACTTACATCAGCGACATGTCGAACCTTGAACATGAAACAATTGCCAATCATGGAGAACTTGCTGGGAAGCCCTAAAGGTAGTGTTGTATTATAATTTTGAAAAGTTTCTCCCACTTATCTGACGCTCAAAATGGGCAAAAGAAGAAGAAGAAAAAAAAGTTCCTGATAATAAAGAATCTAGAATCCATGACATGGCGAACATGAAAAATGAAGAAAATTGAAGAAAGCAAAGTACAAAATAAAAAAAATGTCTAAAATGTTCGCAAATCCAAAGTGCAAAGATAAGATTTAAAAAATAAACCAAAATGGTCCAAACGGTTTCATCTGAAGAAATTGATTCCAACCTAATCCATTATAGTTTAATTTCTTCTTCTCGAAATCCTTATGTCCATTGTGCGTCGGATCGGGTAACTTCAAAAAGTTATCATTTCAAAAAAATAAGGATTGGGAATTCGTGACAAAACGAAGAAGTTTCAAATCTGTAAACTGAAGAAAACTCAAACCACAAATAAACCGCAAAATAAAAAAAGTTGCAGAATTGGACGAGGAAAAGTCCCAGGAAAATATGAAATGGTGGATGAGGACAAATGAAAAATTTTGATGTGAAAAATTAATTAAAACGAAGATGACGAAAGAAGAAATAATAGATCTTACGAAAGAAAACTAACAAATTTTTTGATACATATTTGGAGGACAATAAAAGAGAAATATAAAAAATAAAAAAAAATCAGAAAGCAAGTCCATATGCACTGTGTTCCAAGAGCTGTGCATAAAACAAGATGATGATAATTTTCTTAAATTTCAATCTATTTCAATCTTAGCATTCCAATAGAAACAACCATAGTGGACGAAACGTCAGCAAATAGCCCTGAAGATGTCCCTTACAATAGTGGACGATACGTCAGCAAATAGCAGCCAAAAATGAACGCGGTTCCATCCCGGAAGCCAAGAATTTATTTCAATTCTTCAAATGGTAATTGGAGTCAAAAAAAAAAAAACGGAAGATAAATAGTGGGTAGGTATATTAAAAGAAGCTATGTGTTCGTTTGCAAAATAGATTCACACATTTACCTAGTTCGTCTGACAAAACAATTGCTTGTCGGGAAGCCTGTATGTCAGCGCAGTGAAGCGCAGTCACATAGAATTTGCGTGCAGGTCTCTTCCCCCTCTCTATATTTTCTGCACACTAGATCATCCGCCACCCTCATGATAAAAATGTGTTTATTGAGGCGACTGTGGCCTGTTATCAAGCCCACCAATCGCCCCATTCTCTCAATTTTGCTTCAACTCAAAGGGTACCCCTTCTTTCAAAATGACGAAAACTCGATATGAAAAATTTCTTTTTTTTCCGACTTTTACGGACGTAAAATCGAAAAATAAGACTTTTTAGCGTCTTTCCTCTTTGCCGTAAAATGCAAGATTTCGTGGTTGTGGGAAATTTTTCCTCTAGCTTTCTAAACAAATGCAAAATTTTGTGGAAAAAAATGCACGCAACCCCCTCGTGTCGCAAATATAATAGCAGGAATAGAGAGAAAGAACAAACTAGCGAAGTATTAATGAGATGAACATAAAGGAATTTTGCGATGGAAAGAAACGATAAAATTGGTACATAAAATGTCAATCAAACGTAACAAGAATTCAAGCAAAAAAGATATAGTAATAGTTTTTTGCGAAACTAACAAACAAAGAAAAGAAATAATTAAATGGATGGAACTCTCAATTCACTAACGACAGGTACAATCATAACGATAAATGATTAACCTATTTATTGTTATGCCGTTTTAAGCGATAATTCTTTGAAAAAATTTAAAAAATTTCACCGACCGTTGTTATTCCAGTGTCGCGCGCGGCCACTGTCCGAAGTCGTTCGAGTGATTATTTGATTTACTCTGTTGTCCTTCGACGGTCCATTTCACACGAGAATTGTTGCCCAATTTTATTGCCGTTTCGCATTTTTCATGTGTCGTACGTGACTGCCGCCGAACGTCTCAAAAACACTCGACTTCGACGACCGACGTCGACTTCGTTTGTCTTAACGAATTCGATGAATTCGATTTGGCAGCGCGTGAAGTCTCGAAGTGAATTTATCAACAGAAAACCAATTTTCCTAAAAGTAATTATTTTACAATCGTTAATGTTCGAGGAATCTTTGGACGAATTTCTTACTTGGATGTTGGTGAAATATTTTTATTTATTTAATAATTTAATTTATTTCTTACCGTTTAATAAACTTGGCGATACAACGCGTCGGAAACGTCATACTCGACGTCTGCATTGCCCATACGTACAAGAATGATTTGCATATATATATTTGTTTGAGAAATCTATCAAATAACCGAACTGAATAAATCAAAATCGAATTTCGCCTCCAGATTGAATCGAGCATTGTGCAGTTCGAATTGGTTCAAGTGTCGTCGGGAAATTCTAAACGTGCCGGCGTATTCCCTAAGCAAATCGTCTTTATTGCGTTTTTTTTAGCGCGTCGCTAAAGGAAATTGTCCAGAGTGCGCCCGCGCTCCATCATTATCTCGTTTTTCGCAACGTTAACGGGATTTCCAAGTCGCGAAATGAATGCTTCGGATTTAAAATGGTTTGTCGGTCGTTCACTGCGTCCGCCGAATGTAAATTATACTTTATGTGTTGCACGAAAAACGTGCAATGTAATAAAAATATATTTATTACGACGCACATTTATTTAAAAATATTCCAAAGCAATCGATCAAAAAAAAAAAGCTCAAAATGTAATAAATTATATTACTTATTTAATATTAAATATATTTTTCAGTATCAAAATTTAACTTGATGTAATTGGAACGTATAGCCGTGTTGGAAATTCTGAACGAACTGAATGCGTATATAGTGGGTTCCTTTCTCGTTCGACTGTATGAAATATGGAAGACGCAGACGGTAATGAAAATGTACGAGACGGTCTCGCGAAACAGATGTACGACCTTAAATTATCCGATTTAAATTTATTTTTACGACGCGCCGACCCCTAATCTGAATAATTCAGGGGTTAGTTTGCGGAGGTCGCCTCGGTTCCCGGATTTACTTAATATCCTACATATTCATGAAGTATGTGAAAATTATACCAAACAATTAAGTCCCGTTAATTTAACGCGGAGCGGTTTCGGGTTCTGTTTGCTTATCGTCTATTAACCCGGAAATTGTTACGAGAAATTAACGCCGGTAAATTCGATAGGCACGTGCCGTCAACGAGAACAACACTCTTGTTTTGTGATTTTTCTTATTTTTTATTGCGCTAAATATATTGAAAATTTTGCATCTATGCAGGGAGACATTTCGTAGGATTTACATTGCGGTAACATAAAAATCAATGGGGTGTGCTTCAAAAATGTCTTGTTTTGACGTTATTTGAATGGTTTTGACTTTGCTCCGGGGATTCTTGATAAATTGTTAAAATGTTTACAGAAAATTTACATAGATTTTTACTTTCACGTACATTCAAGACATAGATAAGTAGAATTATCATTCTTGTTTATTCACTTTCCGGACTGTTTGCCATCCAACTGTTATTGTTTGCTTAACTGCCTCTTCTGTTGCTGTTTATTTTCCTGTCGTTTAAAACGTGTTTATTTATTAAATAAATAAATGATCGTTTAAGTAACTGTTTAGCTACATTATTTATCTAAGTAAATATTCTGTACACGCGTATATAAAGGGTGAGCAATTGGAAGTGACCACCACGTGATCACAAATTTTAAGGTGGCGACATTGCTAAGTTGGTACTGTGTTTATAATTATAACCCTAAAAGAAGAGAAGTGTCAAATTAATTGTTAGCTTGATCAGTACTTGTATACCTTGAAAATGACTTCTTTAATACACTTAATAC
>JAFFZR010028556.1:0-11860 GCA_018397195.1 Lethrus apterus | reverse complement strand
ATTTTTTTTACCTAAAAGTGGAATATCTCGAAAACCGCTCAATTTTAGTATGGGGTCTGTAGCATAAACTTTCCTTATTTTGTTCCGGAGAATCTGAAAATGCGACGATATACAGGGTGTTCCATTTAAAATAACAAAGTTGTATTACGTACAGGCAAAACTAAACATCCTGTATATTTCAGAATAATTTTATGGTGTAGAGTACTTGACTCCAAACAACTTTTACTTGAAACATTTTTTAATAAAGTGAATAGGTAGACGTAATAGACCGACCCCAGATAGTTGGCACATATATATACCTATATCAATGTTCAGTGCGCCATCAAGAATTATGGAAATTATTCTCTTAAAGCGTTTAAAAATCTGTATTAGAATATTTTTTTGTCCGAGCCATTTTTCAATATACAGGATCATATTATGAAAGTTCAATTGGAAAATGTAATCACCATTAGAACTCGTTAAAATAAGCATTACTTTTATCATTTCTTTCCTAAATTCTTCTAAACAGAGTTAAAATTAAAAACCCTAAAATGCATACACGCCTATATATTTACACATCCATTGATAGAACGTACCTAGTATGCAAAAATTACTCGATTAAAATAAGCGAATGAAAAACAATTAAAACTATTAGGTAACAAGAAAAACAAAAAATTATACATTGAGGTAGGTTAGTAATCATTTCACTGACCTTGAACACGTTGGATGTGATAAGAATGTAATCCTTGTTCATGTAACGTGCGATTAACAATAAAAGTGGACACACCGACACGTAAAGTTAGTCTTCTTATGCTTAAATTTGTCTCTTCTTCAATGGCTTGCAAAATTTCCGGTTCGATTTCCAAAACCTGGGCACTTCTGGGACGTCCCAGATAGTGCGTTGGTGACGCAAATTTTCCATGATCACAAAGTCGTTGCACAGTTGCCGAAAATGTACGTACACGAATCGAGCAGTTGACGATTTGGAAATCGCTCCATGTACGTACAACCGCCGCGCTTCGACCGCATTACCTAAAGCTTAACCGCACAATAACACCATAACCGTCAATTCAGTATTCGTAAAATTAACCATCTTTAATAATTAATTTTAAAATTTTGATCACAACGTATACGGCAATGCAATACTTTTAATACTGATAACTGATAACATTGTAAACAACACAACAGTTTTTGCTCCGAAAAAAGTATAGTTTTTATCGCACAAAAACACTTTCTCGGTCTTTTCAATTCATAACATTTCATGTGCGGAGTGTTAAATATGGGGTTAGAAAAATAGTAAAAAAATATTCGCATTCAAAAACATTACAAACAATTTTTTTTTACGAATCGCGATTTGTACGGGTAATAAATTTTCTACGTGGACTTCCATAACACCCTGTATATATTTTTTTGTTTTCGTTTTGTTTTTATTTAACTCTGTTCCTTTAGGTCAGTTTGGAATGTAGTTGTTACTTCTCATTTATTTATTCTGTTAAGGATTCTTAAAGCAGAATAGAGCTAAACTGATAAGAACTCTTATGGTATAGAATTTTGTTCATTTTATTTTTTTATTTTTTCAATTTCTTCACCAATAAAGAAATAATGTTATTATTATCATTTTTATGCATATGCTTCCAATTTTATCTTTATCTAAATTCTACATACACGTAACTTTACAGCTTTTATTCCATCATTGCTTTTATAACATGTATAAAATTTTACGTTGATGGTTTCTTATTTTCACTTAAATTTTTACTTGACTCTTCATGTTTTTGTAATCAATAAGATTTATGTCTAATCTGTTTCTCAAAGTCTGAATCTACACATCTACAGGAACAACAACAACACATGTTATCAGTTTATCAGTTCTATAAATTACGTTTTTGTAATCAAATTAAATTAAATTTTATTAATTGAATTATTTTTCAAAAAAAAAAAAATAAAAAAAAATATTTAAATTAATTGTAATAAAACAGCAGCCGATAAATCCATTTTGATATATTTTATAACGGAATTAACACAGAAAGTACTTACGTGCGAACGTGAGATTAATTTTAAATACAGAACAATTCATTAGTTAATTAAGAAAATACATATTTTTGCAAAAGTGTCTAAACTAAAATAATACATAAATTTTAAAGTGAATGGAGTCAAAAGCGGTGACATCAAACTTAAAATGTAATTCGAATCTATGTAACTATCGATATATTAGGATGAATTACAGTCCATAATTTTTAAAAAATAGCAGACGAATATTTACGATCGCGGCAACATTAACGATATAAAATGTCACCTAAAAGATCAATTTTAAAACCAATTTCATGAATTAAAAAAATACTTTACCAAAGACAATTATAACAAAATATTACAAAAATTAATATTAAATTAAATTTTAATATACGTAATGAAATTATATAAATCCAATAAAAAACCATTCAAGTTCAAATAGTTCAAATAAATACATAATATTCGACAATGAAATTAATTCATATAACATTTAATTTTGTAATTACCTGTAAACTAAATAAATATTTGAATTGGATTATTTTATTTTACGCAAATCACAACAATGTGTTTAAGTTTCCAAACAGTCATTATTATTTTCACCTTGATCTAAAAATTTCCACATAATGCTTTCCTATAGTTAATAATGTGCCATTTACAGTAACCCTTTCAAATTCATCTGCAATTTTTTCTATATTTACTTTGACGATTCTTTTCGTAGTTACAATGATCAAAAGCAAAGAGCAAAAAGTCGCGAGTTTGCGAGTTTGATTACCTCAGTAACAACAAATAACCCCAATGTGTAAAAAAACATCGTTAGATAAGTTTTATTTTCTACTACTTCAGCTAGAGAAAAAGTTTTGCAATTAAAACCAAAGAAATTAACCTATTATTACGGAATCTACAATAACCATACATATTTCTATACATTTTTTTATTTTATTTTATTCAACCTGCATTATTTAAAAAAAATATTGTTAGAGACAATTCAGAATTCATGCACTGCATTTTTTAGATTGTATTATCACATTGAATTAGTAATGTGTCTGATGTAAACAGAACCTGTGAACCAGAATTTGTGTCAGTATCTCCTTTTGCGTCTTGTGTTTGAAATGTTCCCTAAAGACATCTACATGTGAGCCTCAGAACGAAAATGTGTTTCGCAACATAAATAATTCAAATGCTCACTCTCGAGATAGATACCAATTTACAATTTACATTTTGCAATATTACCCCTTACTCATCTTCTTTTCTCCATTTAGACAACTACATTTCATTTCATACAAGCACTTTATTAAATGTTTAAGTTATAATTTGTAAAATTCTTATAAAATTACAAAGTATTATTTGCTTTTTTTTATTATGTTAATATTTTTAAAACTAGTTTTAAAATTAATTAAAATAATTTAACAGGGTCTTAAAATCATAATATATCACTTGACATGAATATCAACAAAACTAAACCCTTATCATTATATTATTTGAAATATTAATACAGTAGATGTGTATGTACCTTGTAAACAGAATCGCATTTGACTTTATGTACGTTCTACGTCAGACGTAACACAATTTTGGTATCAAATTATAACAAGTTAGTGTTTATCTCCGTGAAGTTGGCCAGCATTTCATAACTTTACGTGAGAATTTATAACGCACAGATTACAAAATGTTCACAAAATTCTCTAAATTTCAACTGAGTTTCTTATAGGTTTCTATAAATAAATATAATTATTATTATTTTATAATGTGTAGCTGTCGATTAAGAAACTGTTTTTTAATTGAAACAGAAAAGCTTTTATTTTTAGGAATATTCAGCCTAATTAGCCAAATCTGGAAAGAAGAGAACATGTCCCATCAGAGGAATAACGCAGCTAGAATTCCAATATATAAAAAGGGAGAAAGAACTTGCTGTGAAAATTGTCGAGGAATCTCCCTTTTAGATCTGAGCGTACAAATATGATATACCAACACGTGACCTTTTTATAGATTTTAAAAGTGCCTATGACAACATAAATAGAAATTCATTAATTAAGGCTCTGCTGGACCTAGAAATTCCCCCTAAATTGTGACCATACTAAACACTAAATGTGTAGTTAAAGTTAAAGGACAACTCGGCAAGGACTTCATGGTAAAAAAAGGAGTACGACAAGGGGCCCCACTATCGACATTACTGTTCAATTTGGCGCTTGAAAAAGTCATGTAAAAGCGCTGTTTAATAAAAGCCATCAGTGTCTTGCAGATGTGGATGACGTGGTGCTATTAACAAGAAACAAAAGGATTTTTTTATCCTTCATTCCTTCTCACCACTTAACGCAAGTTCTCGAAGAACTTAAAAGGACTGAGAGGGATTTAGCAGTTGTGATTAAGAATAAATCCAGGAAAAGTATATGGAGTTATAAAACACAAAACACAAAAAAAACAGCAAGGAGAATCTGAAAATACGTGAGGAAGACGGAACTATAGTGGAGATTGAATAAGTTGAAATTATATGTAGCTAGGGATTTTAATAGACAATAAATGCCAGGATGACAATGAGATTCAGCGAAGAATAGCGAAAAGTAATAGATGCGAATAAGAAATTGTAAAACGTTTTGTTTATAATTTCCTAAAAACATCAAAAAATGTGGAACGCTTCACGATTTTGCGTGTCATCCTTGCGCAGGGGCCATGCTAATCTTCTCTGTATCGTTCCAATTTTAGTATATGTACCGCCGAAGCGAGTACAACATACGACCCCTTCAAAGTTTTATATATGGAAAAGCTTCTAATCATCTTTCTATAAGAGATTCTACCATAAATTGTAAAATTTTGCAATAATTATCTATTTTATTTTGATTTTGATCTACAGAAACATTTATCTGTCCATTATTAATCAAACTCTTTTTTTTTTATCTTAAAAAAATACACAATATTAATGTTTATAAAATAATATTAAACATTGACAGGTTATGTTGCACGTTATTTTTCATTTGACATTTTAGCACTTGAATATGGATTTTAGAATAACTGATATTTAATTTGATATATTGTGGCAAAATAAAAAGTAATAACTGTAAAAGTAATAAAAATAAATAGATGCGAATAAGAAATTGTAAAACGTTTTGTTTATAATTTCCTAAAAATATCAAAAAATGTGGAACGCTTCACGATTTTGCGTGTCATCCTTGCGCAGGGGCCATGCTAATCTTCTCTGTATCGTTCCAATTTTAGTATATGTACCGCCGAAGCGAGTACAACGTACGACCCCTGCAAAGTTTTATATATAGAAAAGCTTCTAATCATCTTTCTATAAGAGATTCTACCATAAATTGTAAAATTTTGCAATAATTATCTATTTTATTTTGATTTTGATCTACAGAAACATTTATCTGTCCATTATTAATCAAACTCTTTTTTTATCTTAAAAAAAATACAATATTAATGTTTATAAAATAATATTAAACATTGACAGGTTATGTTGCTCGTTATTTTTCATTTGACATTTTAGCACTTGAATATGGATTTTAGAATAGCTGATATTTAATTTGATATATTGTGGCAAAATAAAAAGTAATAACTGTAAAAGTAATAAAAATAAATAATAAATGAAATAAGTAGAGTTCTGTTTTCGTCACAATTCCTAGATAGCGCCACGAGTCTAAATTACTGTAATGTTTAATATCGTTTTATTAATAAAAATAACCTATTAATTTTACATCAACTTAAAGTAGTTATTTTAAAATGAACATAAATAACATTTAAAATAACATTTCTGTAGATCAGATTCACAATATTTCAAATAATTATGGAACAAATATTAACTATTTTCTTGTATCTTTCACTAAAATTACAGATACAGAGAAGATTAGGATGGCCCCTGCGCAAGGATGACACGCAAAATCATGAAGCGTTCCACATTTTTTGATGTCACAAAAAAGTTTAATCATTTCTTTACTTCAACATAAATATCTCAGAAACGTAACAGTATTAGGTTGTGTCAGCAAATGGTGGCACATCCAAACCGCCATTTCACCAATGAAGATATAGATACATCCCAGCCATTTTCACAAACTTATATTATTTTGTTTTTCATTTTTTATTCCCTAAATATATAATTTTTACATAAATCTTCGAAGGCGGTCCGTGTTTTTGTTTCATGAATTTCTAGTCCACCCCCTTTTCCTCTCTCCCTTATTACGTCCTTGCCACATTTATTCTACCAACTTGATTAATGTATACTCTTTCCCAGAGAATCCACCCATCTCTACTCACACCATACAATCTGCACTTGCTTTATTCCTCCTCCATTCAATATTTGAACCCTCTTTCCTCGATTATTATTGCACTGTACTTTTTATATTTAGATAGCACATTTTTCTTGCCTCCGATTTCTGATTTCCTCTATTCGTTCCAAATGGTTCGACTCTCTTCCACTGACATCCATTTCATCAATTTTCTTCCAGGTCTCTTTTCTTATTCAAAACAATGTATTGTCGAATAGAGCATTTCCTTCTCAAATTAATAATAAATAATACGTCCTAATAAAGTATGTAGTAAAGCGTCATCTATAGTTGATTCAAAATGAATATCAATATCAATCAGAAATACCATCCTAAATGTAAATATCAAATTCTGTTCAATAAACCACATAGAACATCGCGATTTCCAGTTAATCCATCAGATAATTGAAGTACAGTTCGTCGGTATGGGGCGCGCAATATAACGGCACCGACATATTAATACTCTCATCCAATATTTATTTCCTGGCTTGAACATGAAACGTTGTTATGATGTAATCCGATTCGAATCGTTGCTCGCCGTTTGATCAATTGCACTAGAAATTGAGAATTACGTCAATAGGTCGGATCCTGTCACACGGTAATGCATCTGGAGCGAATACGCGTGTAAACTTCATGTTTTGACGCGTATCTATCCACTTCACGCGGTTAATTTGGAAGGGGGTGCAAAAGCACGAAATGTCTGATGCAAAGGTAAATTGTTTGTGTGATGGATGATGCAAATGCCACGAGATCGTAACCGAAGTGACCCCCTATAATCGATCTTGGCGCATAGTAAATCATAGTACTCTAGATAAATAAACTACAGCATTGGTTGAATAATGTTATACAGGTGTCCGCGGTAAACCGAAACACCCTCTAAGAATATAAAAAAATTCTTAAAATCGCTGAAACACGTAAACTTTAGATCGACGGGAGACAACTTTTGACGAAGAAATGATCGGAATCATAAACAAACGTACAGTTAGTAATAAATTTAATAAAAAGTTGCAAAAACATGTGAGGTTTTTGAGTCAATTCTTTGAAGAATGAGACAAACCCAAAGAAACGGTTTATGTAGAAAAGCACAAAAATGACATTGCTTATAGAGAAAATCATAAAAAAACAGACTAAACAGGTATAAATAAAAATAGTCCTTTATTTGCTCAAAATTATAAGGCCATTTGCAGATGACTTGGTGTTAGTGGTGAATAGTGAAACAGTTTTGAACGGCATGAATAAAAAATTCATTTGTGGATCAAATAGGGCTGCTGCTAAACATAAGAGAAAACGGCGTATAGGAAAGGGGAAGGAAAGAGGTAAGGATTGAGTAGAAAGGAGAGATGAAGTGGTAAAACAGTAAATTTATAGAGGATTGGTGATGACAGAGAATCTTAGTTTTGCGTGTTTGTAAAAAAGTTAGGCAGACAGAGAAATCGCTGAGAAAGGTGCTATGGAATAAAAGGGAAAGAAATTTGCAAAAAAGCATGGTAATATAAGCCTAAAAAGTATTGCAAATACGCAAAGAATTCGAAAGAATACAGGACGTTGGAAGAATTGCAGCAGAGAGGGATTAAGAAGGAAAAGGAAAATTCGACAACAAAAAAAAATTACATAGAATTAACGGGACAACAAAGGATGGAGTTAAAAACGAACAATGGGGTGATGAAGTTTGAGTTTGAAGTGAGAGAGAGAAACAGAGAGACCAAAAATGCGCGGAAGGAGATAGTAAAGAGGAAGTTGTGGAAAAAGTGGCTGGCAAGATGGAAGTGAGAGAATAGGAATGAACGATAGAGCAGGATGGTCGACACTTTAGCTGGAAAAGAAATGAGGGAAGACAGTAGGATGTTGAACAAATTGGTGGAGCGATGGAAGCAGATGAACGGACAAGAAAAGTACGAAAGAATACAGACCTCGGAGTACAAGAGCACATTTAAAAAATTGTGCGTGTATGAGAGAAGATCTGAATATTTGGAAGGGACAATGGGAGGGATGGAAGAGAGAATGATTGCGAGATTCAGATATGAAAACATGGAGAGAACACGGTAGGCACGGGTCGCATTTATACAATCAAGGTTGATACGTCCGAGTTACGGTAATTTGACTGACTTTTTTTTTAAACGCTTTCGGCAGTCATTCTTGGCCCAATTTTCTGTTTCATTCTGTAATCGAGTTAAGTTCAAAACACATTTATTTTAATGGGATTGGTTTAACGATTTTCGTGTTAATTATTGGCTACTTGTATTATTACCATTTCTAAAATTATTATTGTTCTGAAATGCCATTCTGAAATGTGTCTCACTATTTTATCAAGCGATACCTGTCCGTAGGCTAAACTTAAATCTGCCAAAATGGCGGTCCTACGTTGAAGGTTGTGCAAGAAAAGTAATAGTTTAGTTTTGTCTCCGGTCCTAACACAACACCTAACACAACTATATGCACTTCAAAATCGTTTAAAAGCATCAATAAACCTAGGTTACTTTAATTCGAAATAAACTAACTTAATGAGAGAGAAAATGAACCCAAACCTATATCCCATTTTTTCCTTTTCCTTTGAAGTGCCCAACCTAACCGAACCCAAAACCGTTTATACAGATCAAAAAACCCAACTCACTGTGATTTGAAACAAATCAACTTAAGAAAAGAAATGAAACCAAAAACAAAAATTTCGGCCAATTTTTAATTAGATCGATCATGAATTACGAAGTTTAGAGTTTTGGGTTTAATTGTTTGTTTTTATTGGGTTGGATTTACGTTGGTTGACGGGAAACTTTTGATGTTTCGATACCCAATCTAATTCGATGTAACTGGATGAACCCAATTACTTTCTGAGTTTTAGTCATATCTTGGTATTTAAATTCGATGTAACTGGATGAACCCAAGTACTTTGTGAGTTTTAGTCATATCTTGGTATTTAAATTCGACCTATTTCTGAAACTGATACAATGATTAAATTACTTTCGTTGCAATGGAGGAAAAATATGAAAAATGCTTCTTCGGAATGGGACAGGATGAGTGGGACCACTGGGTTGAATACTTCAGATAGGGGTGGGAAGCAGAGGGATGGGTAAGAAATTGTGAAGATGTATGAGCGAAACGAGAGAGGATCTGAAGGTATTGAGAATAATTATGCCAAAAGTATTTTTCGTAAAATAAAATTATACTTATCTACTCTTGAACAAGCAACCAATAAATAACAAATAATTGAACTGAACTAACTGATGGAACAAATTTATAATAAAATATGTTTTAATGGTTTCCATAGTAAAATATATTAATTTGAATTTTAAATATATAGACATAAATTCTTTCCCTTTACCTGTCTTATTATTTTTATTATATAATTCCGAACAAGTACAAACTTACTGAACACATTTTGCAAGCTCATGCACCATTTCATTATTATCTCTAAGTGTAAAATGGCTAGTAAGTGTTTGAGAGGTAAGTATACAGTGTGAAGGACTTCGCTCGCCGAAATTTGTAGTTACTCCCATTAAAAGCAGAAAATTTCATTGGTGAAATAAATTCAATGGTCATAGAAATTGATAATGCTGAATAGCTGTTAACTTCAGGCAGAAAATAAGAATCTCTTTCGACATCCAAATTAGAACTCGTATTTTAGTACCAGTAAATTTTTGCGGTTGTTTATAGACAATTTTACTGACGAAAAATGGTTCAAAAGCTACTGCTAAAAATTGAACGAATATATAAATTTTACAATTAACAGCACTCGTTTATGAGTTTATGAGTTTATTAGTGTTTAAAAGAGTTAAATAAAACATATACAAGGTGTTCAAAAATGATTAAGATGAGCGTAGGCAACCAAATATACAGATTCGAAATTTAAATTGATAAAAAATAAGTTACCCTATTTTTTATGTCATACGGCTTTTCCTCTTATCAATTTAAAAATAATGGTATTTACTTCTGAGGAAGATGCTTTTATTTTAATGGCCCACTACCGCAGTGGAATTCAAAGTTCAGATGGATCATGGGTATACAACTTATTCAACAATTTAGACACCAGTTTCCTAATATAGATTTTAATCGTCATAATTTTGTGGATCATAAAAAAAACATTATTAAGCGATTTCAAGAAAAACATTGCATCTGTAAGGGGAAGAGTTCTGGAAGACCAAGAAAATTAACACAGCCAGTAATGGACGATATTGAACACCGCATGACAGTTAGTCCAAAGAAATCGTTAAGAAAACTATCAGCTCAGACAGGTATTATTCATTTACTAAAATATGATGTTTATTTATTGTAATTGTAATAATTTTAGGGCTGTCACTTGGCACTGTCCATACAGCTATGAAGAAGAAACTACATTTCCATCCTTATAAAATAAGCGTTGTGCAGCAATTATTACCAACTGATTATGCACGTCGTGTAAGATACTGTGAATGGTTTAATGAAAATTTGGCACACAATAATAACATTCTTGATTTAACATTTTACAGTGACGAAGCATGGTTCCACTTGTCAGGTTACATTAACTCGCAAAACTTTCGTATTTGGGGAGCTGAGAACCCCCATGAATTTATTGAAACCACTTTACACCCTCAAAAAGTTGGAGTTTGGGTTGCCATTTCTCGAAGACGAATAATAGGACCTGTATTTTTTCAAGAAACTGTTACAGGGGAAATATATAGGAACAATATTTTACAAGAATTTCTTACACAACTTCATGATGATGAATTAAACGATGGTTACTTCCAGCAAGATAATGCACCAGCGCACACAGCAAGACAAACAATTACACATCTTCAGGAGTTTTATGATAATAGGATTATTAGTCAAGACCTATGGCCCCCAAGATCCCCTGATCTAACACCAACTGATTTTTATTTATTTGGTCGACTTAAAAATAATGTTTTCAAGAACAGGATTCATAATCTGAGAGAGCTTCAAGAAGCGATTAGGCATGAAATTGAGCAAATTACTGTAGAAGAACTACAGAGAATCTTCGAAAATTTAAAAGAAAGAATTAATGTGTGCTTAGAAAATGAAGGACAACATTTTCAACATTTGATGTGAATATTATTTATAATGAAAAAAAGCAATTTTTAAAAATGTTCTTAATTTAATTATTAATTGTTAAAAAATTCTGAATATAATTAATTTATTGAATTTCATATTAATTGTACTGTTATTTCGCTTTNGTTTTTCCTCTTATCAATTTAAAAAAAAATGGTATTTACTTCTGAGGAAGATGCTTTTATTTTAATGGCCCACTACCGCAGTGGAATTCAAAGTCCAGATGGATCATGGGTATACAACTTGGAGTCTTGTATTCAACAATTTAGACAGCAGTTTCCTAATATAGATTTTAATCGTCATAATTTTGTGGATCATAAAAACAACATTATTAAGCGATTTCAAGAAAAACATTGCATCTGTAAGGGGAAGAGTTCTGGAAGACCAAGAAAATTAACACAGCTGTCACTTGGCACTGTCCATACAGCTATGAAGAAGAAACTACATTTCCATCCTTATAAAATAAGCGTTGTGCAGCAATTATTACCAACTGATTATGCACGTCGTGTAAGATACTGTGAATGGTTTAATGAAAATTTGGCACACAATAATAACATTCTTGATTTAACATTTTACAGTGA
>JAFFZR010028555.1:0-11851 GCA_018397195.1 Lethrus apterus | reverse complement strand
CAATCATACAATTAACAAAACAAAACTAACACCCACTTTCATAACCAACAATAACCGTTATAAACTTTGAAAATGACAACAGGTCGATCTATTTGCATATCGCAACACCGCATTAAAAAGACGATTCAAATTCGAAATTTCCCGAAGTTTTCATTTGTTTATTTCCGGCTGTAAAAGGCGGAAATCGATGATAAAACCGAAGAGCTGCTGTGGCTCTTCCTCCAATAGGTCCTCTAAAAGGAACAGTCAGTTTTATAAAAAAGTTTCAAATCAAAAACTCTGTGAAGTGACTCTAACATTAAAGTGACATCTAGTGCCAATACCAACAAGGATATTATTGTTTGAAGCGCGTTATCACATAAGGATATAAGAAAATGGAACAGGTTAGTCTGATATATTNTTATTTCCGGCTATAAAAGGCGGAAATCGATGATAAAACCGAAGAGCTGCTGTGGCTCTTCCTCCAATAGGACCTCTAAAAAGAACAGGTTGTGCAGTGCTAGTTTCATAAAGTTTCAAATCAAAATAATTCCGTGAAGTGACTCTAACTTTAAAGTGACATCTAGTGCCAATACCAACAAGGATATTATTGTTTGAAGCGCGTTATCACATAAGGATATAAGAAAATGGAACAGGTTAGTCTGATATATTTTCCTAGAACTAATATTCAAAGAAAAACTTAATTAAATAACGACAACTGGACTTGAACTTTGACAAATATTCAAAATTTTCTTAAATAAATTAAAATTTGTATTTTTTGAATCAATAAATTCAAAAATAGTGCGAACACATTTTTTTAATATTTATTTGAGTCAATTAACAAAGAAATTAAATCCGCTTTTATTTCACGGTCACCATTATTCAAATGTTGTTTTTGGATAAGACGGTGAAATAAAGCGCGCGTATACGATTCATTTTTAATCGTCAGAAAGCCAATTGTTGCTTAAGTAAAACTAGTAATAATAAAACTAGAAAAATCATACTCACAGATAAATTCAAATCGCAAGGTGTTGTTATTCCATAACGAATTTCACAAGTAAACAAACTACTAAATCGGAATAACCAATTGTTAATTAAAAGTTAATTAATTAGTAATAAAACAATTTCTCGTTAATCATTTATTATTTGTTGTTGTTGTTTAATAGTTATTTACAAATTTTTCAAGTTTCAATATATTTATTAAATTTTCACTTTTTGTTTTATTTGTATTTTAAAAAAATAATAACCTTCACCTCATAAGCACACAATAAAAAAAATTAAAGTGTTGTGGTAAGTAAACATCAAAAGGAAAAATAAGCGCCATGAGCAAACGCTTATTTGAGAAATTAAATTCAATTAATTAGCCGGAGCGCTTATTACAGCAGTACGAACGGATACTTTCCTCAAAAAACAGTTTCATATACATCATCAGTATGGATTAGTTGATACGTGGTGCGATTTTCAGACAAATCCGTTAGTCGATCAAATTTGTCTAAATTTTATGGGGTTAAAAGTGAAATACATGGTAAAACTTAAGACTGAAGGAATTTCAAAAGATTTTCGCTCAATAGAAAGGAAACCTTGAATTCTCTTATTTTCCCAGAAAACAGAACGATATGTAACCCAGAAAATAATTGATCCTAGATTTTTTGAAAACTTCACACTATAATTTAAAATAACACTGTTTTAAAACTTAACCTTAATTATAAACAAGGAGAAAAAATAAAATGGAATTTTGGAAATCTGACCAACCTCAATATAACAAGACATGAAATAATTCCGGATATTTCAAAATGCATAGAAACAATAACAATAATAATAATAATAATAGCTTTATTGTGTCACAAAGATAAGACATAAATTGCAACACAATCATAAGGCGAAGTTCAGTAAACAATGTTTTAAAACCTTATAAACAACGAAAAAACTCGATGATGTACGAAAACATATTGGGTATAATGACAATTCTTCCCCAAATATTTTATTTAAATAGGTTTGTGACCGAACAAAATTTTTAATACAATTTTTTTCCGAAATATTCACATTTCAAATAGAATAATGATGGTAATCTAGGCTGTAATCAAAATGTCAAAAACTTACCGATTTTAAGTTCTATAAAAAGAACACATTTTTTTAGATGATTTTTGCTTTCAATTGAATATTAACCATTGCAATTGGAACTTTCCGATTTTCGGATCGTTCAACGACATGAAATCGTTACAAGAAATATCGTAACCTTGAATTATGGATGCCAGAGTTCTTCATAGTTAAATTGTTCGCGGTTTATTTATAAATTTGTTGTTGGTAATTTGAACAGATGTTGTACCATGTTAAATTTATGATACGCGTTTAATTACGTGCTTGACACGTACGGCCAAACTTCATCTTTTTTATTTGAATAAGTTGGTATTTGTACAATGGCGCAGATTATATAAGCAGATGGAATTGACGTTAGACGCAATATATTATAATTGGTCTTCAATACCGATGTATGATTAACAGCCGTAAAAATATCGTTAAGTCATTAAAACCTGTATAACGATTAGTATAAGTTTAATGACTTCTTTGTATTTAATAATGTTTAATTTTTCTTTTAACAAACGACTAAAATCTAAGCAGACATTTTAATATTTTTTAAATTTTAATTTCAACGTTCAACTTCATTTTGAAAAAGAAAGGCGTTATTAAGAAATCAAAAGATGAATAAATAAACCAGGTCTTCCAATAAGCAATTTAATTGATTGTAATGTAATAATATTATTTTATTGTTTGTTCCATGTGGTATATGGTTGATTTATCAGAGTTGTTATTATTGTAATTAAGTGACATATATGTCATTGTTTCCAGTAAAAAATATTTTCTAAATTATGTGCGTATTTAACGTCTATATTGTTTAATGATTAAAGCTATAAAATAATTTTAAAGCCTTTTTAAATCTATTTCTTTTATTTATAGTCAGCTTGGAAACAATATGTTTCTTTGTTTACATAAATTATATTTGTCATGCCTTCCCAATTCCAAATGGTTCCAAGTGTTTGTGAAACAATGACGGATTTTTTACCATTTTAATTTATTTTATTTATAATTTATTGATTAAAAATTTAAATAATTTATCTTTATATTTATCTTTATATTTATATATAAATTTATCTTTATATTAATTATTAGCCAATTTACCCCCTTAATCAGCACTTGGTCTTTGTGTCCCAACGAATCCCTTGGATTCTTGGAGACACTGACTGTATTTATCAATTTTACAAATTTATCAAAGGAAATTTCAAAAATATTATGTATATAAATAATAAACGATGCGTCTATTTTAAACAAAAAGAAGGAAATAAAAACAATTAATTGTAATTAATCTAGGCATGATCAACTATTAATTATTCCAATTAATCTCGCTAATTAACAGTCAATAAATAACGATATATTTTTTGTCACTTCGCTTGATAAATTACGCTGTAAACCAGCATGTACGGCTACCTCTGCTTGACCAATTAAAACTACTTGTGTTCAATGAATTCCATCGATATTGACAAACATGGCGAGAGTGAAATATTTTTCTTAAACAAGTTGTGTACAGAGGCGTGTATCTAAGCAAAAGAAATTCTATACAATAAAACGTAAATAATAATAAAAATCGTCGGTAAAACGAGAATAAAATGCTTTGTTAAAAAAAAAATATGAAAGCCATGAAGGCATCGCACACCCAAACAAGAAGGTCATTAATTTCATTAAGGCCAATGGATTAGCGACACACCAAAGATAAAACCTTGCGTTACAATTTCTAAGTACTATAATAACACACCTACCAAAATGACAATGTGCACGAGAAACAATGGATCAATCTCACGTCTCACATTACGAAATGGTATGTCTAAGATTTTTTTTTCTGCACACGGCATACATTACAGTTAAATGGACTCCATATCTCCAACGAAAGAAAAAAAAACTACAATATGTAGATTACACTAAGCAGCAATGGAGCCAGTTACTTAAATGTTAAAAACTTGCCACATAATGTTGTTATTAATAATTGCATCGTTTTAATGTCTTGATTTTACTTGCAACTATTTAATTTTTGAAACAAATTGAAGGTATTGTTCAATCCACAATTAAACGTATTCAAAAAGAAAAGTTTAATATTACAGATTATAGATTTAGAACTGATTTTAGGGCTTTCTTCGTTTAATCGCTATATTTTAAGTTACAGATTTTTTTAACTTTTTTTTTTCTGTCTTGAGCGTCAACCAAATTAAAACTCAAATTGTGCAATAAAATATATTTATTACATAAATAATAAATAAATTAAGTAATAAATATATTTTATTGCACAATTTGAGTTTTAATTTGGTTGACGTTCAAGAAAGAAAAAAAAAAGATAAGTATTCTATCAACCAAGAATTTGACACTAATAAGATTTTTTTAAAGATTACTTGATAAACAGAGGATATTCGTGTACAAAACAAAGAAAATTATAAACAGATTTTTAAATAAATACGATTTTTTTTTTACTTTACAAATATTATACCATCGAGTTAACAAAGACTTAATTATAATTAATAAAAATAACTAATGTGTATTTATAGCAATCATATTTTTAAGTTCCTCATTATCATCTAAAGACAAACTGTTAGATTAAAAACTGTTTTGGAAGCATAACCTGATTTTCTAAAGAGTTACTACTGAACCAATAAACATACCATTTTCATGTATTCAAATAAAACCAAATTACCTTGCTTTTAAGACGACCTATTTGCACTTTAGTAAATAATTTAAAGTACGGACTAGTTTTCCTGGACCTTAAAGCATAAACTAGAAGTTTAAGTAGATACGTTTATTACATTACATTAACTTTTGCTGGTATAATAAGAAACCTAGTCGACCGAGCAATTAAAGTTGCTAATCCTGAATTTTAGAACGTAACATTCTCACAAAATAAAATAGCAATAAAGAATGTTTTACATGAAAAATAACGACAAAAATTTTGTTATTGCCAATAAAAAGGTGTGAGAAAGTTTCGTCAACGAAAAAAAAACATAATAAAGAAATATTATGTAGTTTTAAGGTTATTTTGTATGTATCTGGGAAATGTCAAGTAAAGTATGTGTAGAACCAAAGGAAGCAAGTTGAGAAAGGTTACACAAACCATAAAATTGTATTTGTTTAATGGAGATCTTCAAGTTGAAGAAAACTAGTACATTTTATTTATCCAAATTTTATCGAAAACTTTTCACTTATTTTAAGCTTACAATTTCATTCTAAATCTCAGAAAACGCACATTAAATCGAAAAATGCTAGCAATGGGCCGCGGCTACTGAATTCCATAAAAGATTGTTACAAGCTTTCTCATATACGGATAATATTTACATTGCGTGTACCTTATCACGACATTATCACACATTTATTCCGTGCAAAAATGCACACGTTGCGTTTAAATTGTCAAAGTTAATAAATGTAAGTACTCGTTGTGATCATATTCGTCGTCGCAAAAAACCTACGTAATAAAAAATATACAGGGTTTTCGATTATTTATTATTATACAATTAATTAATTCCTAGGTGTAAACAAACAAAAATTCTGTAATAAACTGTGAACCATAAATATGATTTTTTAACATGACTTTCAATTAGAACATTTTATTCTTTCCTTGCACTATAAATTTCTTCTGATGAACGTACATAAATTTAAAATAACAAATTACCTACAGTAAGCTTTCAATACGAAAGGAATGCAATCCTGCCGCCAGATTAAAGCTAACAATACACGCCCTCGTTACCAATTTCATGTTATTTTGTACCTTGCGTTTTCCTTTGTGTCCATAAATCGAACGTTTTCCAGCTCGTTTGTTTGCTTTTCAAGGTAGGGTGGAAATTAATGTTTGCACAATAGAACCCATAAAATTTATATTAGGTACGAAAACGTAAATTAAAAGCACGCACGGTGTCGACATGAGCAAAAAGAAAAATCTAATGACATAAATTTAATATTAAAGGCGAATTTAACAAAACTTGCGACTTTCTTTTTCAGAAGAAATTTTCGATTTTTCGATGACACATACAATAAATACTAAACAAGCCTTAAGTTTCCGTAACGTCCATTACTGATTAAATTAATTCTATTATTCTAAGTGGATATGCAGAAGAGGAAGGAGTGTCGTACCACTCAGAAGGATATGTATGCGGTAGTGAGATTTTTACACCGCACAGACACGTTCCAAATAAGGTTAAAACTTCGCGTATAATTACATAATGACAGTCTCGATCTTTCCATGTTGGGAAATGCATTCATTAAAATAAATTAATTCATAAAGTGGTACGTAATTAAGGGATTTATCTATTAATGATGGGTTTCTATTATTTGTTTTTGAAAATGATTGACTACTTGTGATTAATTATTATTTATATATTCAATTATACAGGGTGGGATTAAAGTATAGAATATTTAAAAAAAAGCGAACCGTTTTTTTTAATGCGCTGAAAACAGGTTGATTATATTTTTTAAAAATACACATTAATATGTGCGATTCACCGACTTTCATTTGTTTTGTAGTTAAGACGCCATCATAAAAAATTTTAAATGACGACATAAATTTTTTGTAGTGGAATCCGATAGTGATTTTTCTTCCCTTTGTGATGACGTCGTAACTACAAAACAAATGAAAGTCGGAAGGTGAATCGCACATATTAATGTGTATTTTTATAAAATAAAATCGACCTGTTTCAGCGTTTTTTAAAAAACCGGTTGAGTTCGCTTTTTTTAAATATTCCATACTTTAATACCACCTGTATACGCTTGAAATTATAAAATTTATGATTAAAAATGCATGTCAAAATTAAAATTAAATTGATTGATCAAAACGTGTATCACGTTATGTGCTTGCATATAAGGATATAAAGGTTAGATGCTCAGGTTTAATGAGTAACATCGCACCTTTCACCTCTTGATATAGTCCAATATAATTTAATACCCTCTGGTAATTCGTTAACAGACCGAGCAAAGCAACAACTTCAAATATTAAAAAAACTCAAAGTGTACAACGAAAAACACCGTCGTGTTAATTCACTGAAATATGGTACAGCGAGTCGTTCCACTTGTCTGAGGGTATAATTAATGTGTATCATTATAAATGACGAATTAAAAATAATTTTGAACTTCTCGGAACAACGTCAATAAAAATATTTATAAATCATACATATCTGCAAATGTCATGTTAAGTAAATCGTTTGAAGTTAAAAGATAATCCGCTCTATTGGGCAAGTCGGTCAAACGAAAACAAACAGAAATGTTAATATACAACTCTGTTTATTCCAAGACTTACATAATTATAGAGATTAGTTTTAATCACAGACTGTTACATCATTGATTTCGCTCCTAGAACAAAACATAATATGTTGTATATTTTGCAATTTAAATGAGGATTTATAAAGAAAACAAATTGCAGATAATTCTTACAAAAAATTGAAATTTCACTTTCACCACAAATGTATTTATTTGTACTATACTACGTTCGTAAATTCGGAGGAGTAAATTAAAATTCTCAATTAAAAAATTCGCTCACTGATTGGCTACTTGCGAAACATTTCCGGTATTTAATGTTTACACGTGACAGCTGATAGGTGTCGATTTTAAAGTATTTAAAAAGTCATTTATTGTTTATTAACAATACAAAAAAAAAACAGTTCTTTATAGAAGTGAAGTGCAGCAAGGTGAATTAATCACTTCAATTTGAATGTATTCAAATTTGGGGACAAGTACTGTAGATTCACCGCGAAGGAAACGTCTTTATCAATAAACTGAGATTAAACAAAATTCTAGTTTCTCGAAATTATTTGACTGGTAAATAGTAGTAAATAGTTATTAAGAAACAAAAAAAAATATGTTTAGAAATTAAAAATATATTACATTTTTCTCCTTTAAAAGTGATTGCAGATATTCAAAAGAAAGTGTGTGTTTTATTAACTTTTCATAATGAAAGATAGGAGAAATACACAAAATCTAACACAGAATTGCACGAAATCGCATCTAACAATAACCGAACAAAAGTAGAATTGGACGTTTAAAATACGATCAGTATTGGCCAACTAACGGTAAGTTCGAAAATTGTTGCAATGTAATTCTGGCTTATGTATTTACTCCTCCGAATTTACGAACATAGTATAGAAAATTGTAAAAGAAATAATAAAACTTTTTTTAAATAAATGTTAAATTTTAATGAAACTATTCAAACAGCTCAATAAAGTTTTTGAGGATAATTATAAAATTAAATATTTGTATTTAATTTATAGAAATGTGTGCATGCATTAAAGTTAGTATCATTTAAATCGTTGTGTTGTTGTAAAAAATACAGATTACACACTTTTTGTAACCATTACATTATAATACATTATAATAATGATAATAATAAAATAATAAATTTTTATTCAGGTAAGTGTAAGTGTAAAGACGTCAAGAGTAAACACTGTTAATAAATAATTAAAAACAAATAGTAATGGGCGAGTCACTTATAAATAAATAAATAGATCGGTAATATAATTAAAATGGACATTTCAAGTTGTATCACACACGTACTCGTTTCCTACTAAGAATGGAACAGCGAATAATATACCTACGGGTAGAAGTGAACCCAACTCAACAATGCGCTATAATTTTGTTTCTTTCACTCTAGTTTGTGTAATTATATCAGAAAAAATTCATTAATAAAATATTAAAATTAAAGTAAAACAATGTTAATACAAGGTAGTGTGTAAATTAATGCATTTGTATCTACAGACGTACATACATACATATTTGCATAAATTTATATTTCATCGACGAAAAAAAAGTGTAAAACTTACCATGTTTTTATTGTGTAAAAATCAGCCTTAACATCAACTATTCAAATGAAATCATTAATTCAACTGCTAACAGACACTAACTCTAATAGAGTTGAAATTACAAAACAAATATCTGAGAGACGTTGCCCCAGAGAACAACACGCATCGCATAAACTATATGGTTTTATTCGTGCATATCAAGGATACTTGTGCATTATAATATTCATGAGCGCGCACACACTAAATTGCCAGCGATAAATAAGAAGAGTTAATTACACTCGTACACTGATACCCTACACACACAACAATAAACGCTCACTTTTATGAAAAGTTGTTTTTAAAAGTTGATATTTACATACAAAATTAGCATTTAAAAATTAAGCAATGCTTCGTTATAAAACATCTCTATATTTATGTCGAAAATAACGCATACAATATTTTATTTTTAAATACTTGACTACCTTGATTTCCGCTATAAAATTTCATCGGACGTTCATGATTTTATTTATTGGTTAAATTATACAATAAAAATTATTACGAGTTTGTAAGAAGAAATATATAACAAACCGGATGTTCTAAGTTTATGTAAACTTTGCAAGCGCCCAGTCAATCTTACCCTTCACCATGACGACCAGATCATCAGCATATGCTTACGCATAGAGATCATGGCTATAAAATTGTAGACATTTCTAACTATTGGCGATTTAATGCTCTAATTAAAATAAATCATAAAAATGGGCTAAATTATGAAAAATTTATTCAAAGATCTACGATGCCAGAAAAATTGCGAGAATATTTCAAAATATAGAATAACATTTAAAAATCATAAAATTAATTATTATCATTATCTTTTAGCGCATGAAACAACAAAAATATATGTATAGGGTTATTAGTGAGTTAGTCTATATAATTTTACCGAAAATTAAGTAATAAAACATGAAACTAAAGGTACGAGCGCAAAAATGATTTTAAAATTAAAAGGTAATAGCGCAAACATTTTGTTTTTGTTAGACATGGGTTGCTAAATATGCATGATTCCACAACATTAATACCAACGTATAAACACCGAACCATGCATTAAACAAATAATATAAACACTGGGCGTTGCATTTTCCATAATAATCGGTGTTTTTATTGTCTGTGCATCTCGCTGTAAATGCAAGAAAACGGCATTTGCATAATGCATTATTGAATTTCTTAATTATTTAAATTATTTATTCATACGGAACATAAAGCAGAAATTTAATTTGTATTCAACATTAACCGTCCGTGGAGGTTTTTGACATCTTTCAACATTGTAAATCATAATGCAAAAAAAGCAGCAACATCGATTGTATGAGTATGTATATTTTGCTTATTATGGTCTTTAAAACTAATTTAAACATCTCAATACGCACGTTAAAAAAAAAGATATTCAGTTTGTTTTGCACGTTTTAATGGCATTATTTCGTACGACTTAATAGTACTTTGCCCGTTCATGTGTTGCAATTTCACTTTTTGTGTTTGTGGGCGTTGTTCGCTATATGTTATTTAGCTTTGTCGGCGAACATTTGAAGATGGAAAAAGTCGTTCTATTTACGGATTGTAACTGGAATTGTAATAATTCGACAAGGTTTGAATGTAACATTTTGTATTTAATTGGGTTTGTTTTATAAGAAGGATTGCGAAGAACTTCAATTCATTTTATTGTTCAGATTTGTATAATTTGAAAAATAATCCTTAGCGAAAAAAATTGTAAAATGTGCTATTTTAAACTTTTAATAGTCTTTTAATGATCAACGTACTTAACTTATACGCAACTTCGACCATAGGTGATGAATCTTCTCCAGGCGAGTCCTCTTTTTTCCAGCATTCGTTCAATGCTTCCGTTCCACGTAGTTCACGATTTTCCTCTTCTTTTCGTTTTATCCACGCCCATTTCCCTCGCTATTTTCACCGACCAGTCCTCTCCGCTTCTCTGCACAAACCATCTTAGTCGTTGTGTCTTCAATGTCTTTCACTTTCGTCTCTCCGTTGTCTTTCCAAAAACATCAAAATATACAGGCTGTTCCATTTAAAATAAGAAAGTTGACATCGCTTCCGGTTTCGCCGGAAGTTGAATTGAATTTTTGACAACACCAACATTTTGTACGTAAAAATTAAAAATCGACCTGTTTTTTCTCATAGCGATAGCTCCAGCCGTTCAAAAGTTATCATGGGGGGGGATACTTTATTTGAGACATGTTATCTTTCGAACGAAAAAGTGTGAACAAGTTCGGACGTTTTCGAAAATTAATTTTTCGTTCGTCTTTTGAAATAATTGTTAGATTTATGACATGTCATATAGTCAAGTGGGGTAAATGTAAACGTTTTGTGTATTCTGTAATTTGAAATTTCATATTTTGTGTTTAACGAGTAATTGTTGACCACTCTAATAATACCCATATAGTTTCAACTGTTTTAAAGATTTGCTCCAAATTTTACCTTCATACGAGTTACTATCTGACTTTCAAGGACTGTTTACAATTACCCTATCGAAAAATTATACTGTGCAAATGTATGGGGTAAATGGAAACACCTTATTTGATGTCCAATTGATCTACTAGTAAAATTTGTTAGGGAATTGGAAATGCTGGTTTAGATCGGGAAGCTGTTCGGAGACGAGATTTTCCAGTTGAAACATGCAATGAGAACAACAATGCAAGTGAATTATATTTTTATGAAGCCTGACAATAAGTGCAATTTTTGTTTCTTAAGTCATTGACTGCCCTTATAAAATCGTATTGAGTATATCTCTCTACAGTTTTTTTTTTACTTACATTTTGGGCATATTTTTCTGGAAAGAAAACATGATTTTTTTATTTACCCAAAGATAGCGTTTACATTTTCCCTATACGTACATTTCATTGGGGTAATTGTAAACAATTGTTTGTACCGAGTAAATTAGTAACCTTGAACTTAGGTCAAAGAAATAAGTTTCTTTACATCACAAATTTATCATTATAAACAATAGACAGTTCGAAACTTATCGTTAGTGCCTTTAATGTAAAATATTAAGTGATGTTACTGAAACGAAT
>JAFFZR010028554.1:0-11852 GCA_018397195.1 Lethrus apterus | reverse complement strand
CAATGATGAAAGTACTTACAATTTTAGAGTTTTTTACATTGAATTAACCATATTAAAATAAATAGTTGTGTATATAAAATACAGAATTATGTAAATTTGAAAGAACTTGTCAGTTATTATATAAATAAAAATAAAACATGTGACACATTCACACGTATTATGATTAATATGATTACAGTATAACTTTGAAATTTGAATCCATGCGAAAGTGCAATTAAGAACAATTATTGTAAACTTATTAAATATGAATAAATATTACTCAGATTATTGATATCTGATCTGAAATTGATTGTATTGGTATGTTTATTTATATGGTACATTTCCAAGAAATTTCTTTGTTTTTGTTGCAAATGTGAGTCAAGAACAGTTGCACCTTCAAAATCAAAAGTGTGTTTTAAATTTGCCGAATGTAGGGCTAGAGCACAAGAGTTTTTTTCAATTTGCAATCACTTCTATGTTGAACTATTCGTGATTTCAACCATTGTGATGTTTGACCAATATAACAACCAACACAATCAGAACAAGGAATTTTGTATATAACACATGATCTGTACTTATCTGGAATAGGATCTTTAACATGACTAAAAAGTGAATACAAGGTTTTTATATTATATTTAGCAATAATTATATTATCTGATTTAAAAATATTTATAATTCTATTGGTAATTTCAGGAATTATCGGTAAACGTTTGTACAAGACCTGTATTTGATTTTGAAACTTCTCATTTTTAACATTATTGGTATTGCTATTAAAAATTAAACTATTTACTAATGTGGTTGGGTAACCATTGTTGATGAAGGTTTCTGACAAATATTGTAGGCTTTTTTTAATATATGGACTTCCAAAACTCCATAAGACTGATTATCCTTTAAGGCCGATTGTTTCATGTGTTAGTTCATCTACCTATGCTTTTTCGAAGTTCTTGTCTAATATTTTAACCACAGCTTTATCTGATCGAACTAGTTACAATGTAAAAGATTCCTTTAGTTTTGTATAACAATTTAATAATTTTGTTTTGCCTGATAATTTTCAATTAATTTCATTAGATGTAGTTTCCTTGTTCACAAACGTGCCTCTTGATTTGGTTCTTGTTGTCATTGAAAATAAATGGTCGTTAATCAATGAACATTGCAATTTCAATTTGGATGATTTCTTATTATGTATTCGTTTCATTTTTAATAATTGTTTTTTTACTTTTAATAAGTGTTTTTTTAAACAGATTTTTGGTACTCCTATGGGTTTCCCTTAAGTCCAATGATAGCACAAACTGTTTTGGATTATATGTTAGATTATAGCATTCCGGCTTTACCTTTTGATTTACATTTTTTAAAAAAATACGTTGATGACATCATCTGCGCAGTGCCTGGTGACTTAATTGATGAAACTGTTAGAATTTTTAATGATTTTGAACCTCATATACAGTTTACTGTTGAGTTAGAACACGATAGGTCTGTACCTTTTCTGGATACAAAAGTTTGGATAATGTTCTCATATTTGATTGGTATATAAAACCTACTGCTTCTGGTAGATATATCAACTATTTTTCTAATCATTCATTAAAAGAAAAAATCAACACTATACAGTGTTTAAAAATGAAAACATGGATAATTCATGTCTTTTTATAAAAGTATATTGCTCTTCGTATTCGCTCAACCAAATAAAAATCAAATATTTATTACCAAACATAAATATGACCAATTTTAATTAAATTTGAATTCGTTAATTTAATTGAATTTATTTCACATTTTTATTTTAACGTTGGGATCATAATTTATAATGTTATTTTTTTTTAAGTCAGTAAGAGATGAAGTACTGATATCAATATTTTGAGAAGGAACTTTGATAAGGCTGAAGTTTTCAACTAGAATGTCAATAAGGTTTCTAAATAACCCTGCAAAAGCTCAATAAGAGGTGAAAAAAAGCTACAAAATACTGAAGAATGCATATCTACAGCAACAAATGAAGATGGTTCATTAATGTAAAGTACGATCTAATAGTTTTGGGCATATCATCTTATCATGTAATAAAATGTTACATAGGCAAGATAAAAGCCCACATAAAATTTAGAAATATTATAAATGGAGAGAGTATGGTATGGTATGGTATTCATAATTACATGTGTCTGCTGTTAGAAACGTGGTTAAAAATTAGTCATATTGTGTTCAAGGTAGTCCTTTTTTAATTGTGTTTGTAAGAATTAATTTTATAAAATGTTTCTTCGACTTAAAATTTGTTGATTTATTGATTTTAAATCATTTTGCCAAAGAATGTACTAATAAAAAATTTTAATTAGTATTTACCATTATTTCCCAGATTTTTACAATCTAATCGAAATTCTTATGAGAGTAAGATTAACACACTATTTTAAGTCAGTCTACTATGGTCCGAGAAACTTGAAGAAAGCCCAGTCACATAAATTTAAATAATGAGTTATTTTGATTTCATTGAAAAAACGCTTATTACGTCTTGACGTTACCTGAAAATGTTGCAAATTACTATTACGAAATTTATATGAATCTATTCCATGTTGATAAAAAGCTAAAACAAAGGACTGTCGTGACCCAATATCATATTAATTATGGAGTTTGTAGTAAGTGTCATAATTATATTAATTTATAATACATGGTGATTCATAACGTACGGAGGAGACTGAAAGGGTAGTAAGAGAAGACCAAAACAAATATGTTTTCTTAGTAAACTTTTGACCAAAACACAGTAACCAGAAAGTTACAGCAAGTTAAAGTTAAACAGTTTATTAAACATTTTTTACAAACTATGCTAGTAACTGACATTTAAATTGAAAATACCTTATTGTTATTTATACAATGCAAAATTAAAAAAATGATAAAAATTTAAAAAGATAAAAGTAACAGATATTGAATTGTTTTCAAAATGCTTAAATATCAGTGGTATTCAAAAAGTGGGCGTTAATTTTTAATTAATTGATCTTTGGTCAAAATTTTAAAAAATATTTATTTTGATGTTACATTACTACCCTTTCAATGTGCTCCGTACGCTATAGATCATCCTGTATATTAAATTATTAAATTTATTTGCAATATAGGAGAATAATTATTACCAGTCGTTAATTATTCCTGACCTTATTATAATTTGATGATAATGTAATTTTTCATGTTATCCTTATGATTAGATTTTTTATTTTCGGGGAATTCTAGAAGTTCACTAAGAAAATTCCAACTTGTCCTTTGTACAGTATAAAGTTTCTTTCGTAACAAAAAAACATGTTAAAAGGAAATAGAGTATGTAGATAATTTGGATTTGCATAAAGAAATGGGTTCTGTGAACTATTCGATGAATGAATGCGATGAGGCAGATAATATTAAAAAGAAAAATAGAAGTCAGTAACGAAAATGCTTGATTGAGTTAGTTAAGAGAAAATTCGAGATATTTTAAAATGTAATGCAAAATATAAATCTTAGAAGTAAAAAAGAAAATTAATACGGGTACATACTCAATCTAATATCCTAAATAGAAATTCAATACCAAACTTGAAAATAAAAATTACCATTGTTTTTCAGTTAAATAATGCGTAATGCAAATTTATACAAAAAATAGTTTCAACAGAACTTGAATATTCTATATGAAAATGTTATTTTCTGTAGTTTTGTTTAATATTTTGTTATATTTATTATATTTATAGATTTGAACTGTGTTGATTTTTTAGATTGTATTGATTTCTTACAAAAAAAAAATTATTTCAAAACTAATTATCTTCTGAACCTCTTAAGACAAAGCAATTCCACGTGTAAACTTGTAGCTTCGTTACTAAGATACTTTGACAGAGAAAAAGTAACGGTAGGCTTTTGATTTCTGTAAATAGAACGGTATTTTTTATACTTTTAGTTTGTAGTTCATAAAACTGTTACACAAATATTTTGATCTAAATGTCTCGGCAGTAAGCACTGCATTATGTAATAAAAACTAGCACATTTGTCAAAAAGGAAAGGAAAATGTACATTCGTGAAATTTGTAAGTTTAACAAAGTTGTAATTCATACAAATTGTTCTGAATCTCATTACTATCGATCAAAAATTATTATTATTATTATTAACACCAAAGGCCGACGCTCTACATGTTTACAATCAAATCTAATGACACAACAAAGATTACATAAAATGAGGGCTAACGCTTTCTATAACCTGTTAAAAGAAGAAAAGGAAGAAATGGTCACATTTACATTTGATTGTCAAAAGAATTTGACTCTACCTAAACTCCCGGACCAATCAACATATTTTAGTATGTAAATAAATTTGTATCATATCGAGATAGTTTGCGGTTCATCCAATAGTAAATTGAACCCAGGAAGTGTAAATTCTTACGTTTGGACGGACCTGGACCATCAAAGGAGTTCTGCTCAAAATAATTCACTTACCAGGTATGACTTTGCAGAAAAGATTAAACTGATGTGTGATGGTTGTGGGTCACAAAACAAAAACTCGACACTTCTTGCTATGTTGATCTATTGGCTTCAACATCAAGCTCCATAGAAAATAGAAAAGATAGAGTTGATCTTTCCCGTTGTAGGTCATTCCTACATTCCTCCGGATCGAGTGTTTAGTCAAATTGAATAGGCAGTTAAAAAGCAAAGGGAAGTTGTTTATCCAGAGGAATACATAATAATAAATGCATCCCAAAAGGTTTATGTCAAACGAATCCAAAAGAAGTAGTACATGAAATGCCAGTTAACAAAGATAAAAAGGAAAGTGTATCCACTTTATTAGAAAAACATTATGGACAAGATTGGAAGAAAGAAGAATCCTACAAGTTTTTTGTAGAAGCTTTTACAGACCTTTTGACAGACCAATTACCTTTTTTTTCTTTCTTGAGCGTGCAACCAAATTAAAACTCGAGTTGTGCAATAAAATATATTTATTATTTAATTTCGTTGCACGCTCAAGAAAAAAAAAGATATGTATAATCAACCAAGAATTTGACACTAATAAGACCAATTACCTGAAGAAGAAAGTAACTGCTTAGAGGAAAACATAGAATTTGGAATTTTAAAATAACTGATATTCTTACATAAATTATATTGAACAGTTTGTATTAGAAAATAAAAATATTTTGTTGAAATAATATGTGTTTTGTGGAAAAAATTGTAAAAGTCCAGAAACGAACATGTCCATATTAGAGTCTAATTTTTTAGGTAAACTGTATATCCTTGATTTCTAAGTAGTAATTGATTGCTTTTTATTAATAAAATAAAGTGTAAGACTTGTCATGTTTTGCTGAAAGAAAAGTATTTTTATTGGTTGTGTTTCGTCATTTGGGCAATTATGCACTATTTGAAAATTCATAAATATGTACACAATGTTTAATTAACTTAAAAAAAAATCAATAAATATAGTTATCATACAATACAAATTATGATAAATCATAAATTGATAATGAAAATTGTACGGACCACGGAAAATGGAATTAGGTTTTTGTGAAATGTAGAGGTTTTATAACCGAACTGATATCAACGCGGTGTACATTTCACACTTAATATCTGTAATATTGTTTGTTTCCTTTTTATGTTTCCGATAGCTTATATTGTATTTTTTAGTATTATTACAAATATAGCGAAACGTTGATTGTTATAAAATTTATGTGAATGTTTCTGCTCTATAAATAAAATATTGTCTTCGTCAAAACTATATCAATTTCATAATAATCGATATTTTACAGTGAGACAGATTGCCGTAACGAAAGTAACAAACGTATCGCCACAGTTAACACCCCAGTCTCCCGTCACCCCCGCAATTGTGGAATTAATTTTTGTATTGTTATCTCGTTTACACGACCGTCTCGTATATCTGCCGCTTGCGTTAAACTCGCACAAACTGTCTTCGTAAAGTAGAACGCAGTGTATATTCAATGTGGTTGTATAATATTTTTTTTTTATTATTACATAAATCTAACTATAATCGTAAACTACTACATTTTTAGTCGCCGGTTATACACCGGGAATGTTAAAAAAATATATATGTATTTCTTAAAACAATTAGACCTTAAATGTAGACCATTGAAAATAAAACTCCCTATACTGCAATAAACCTGTTAATAAACATAAAAATATACAGGGTCTTTTACTGGCAGGGAATTCCTCAATAACTCGTAATCAGTGACAGAAAAAGTTTTTACAAATAGTTGTATATACACTATATACAGGCTGTTCAACTTGAAGTCGGCACTGTTGCCAACTTTGTTACTACTAAAGATACGATGTTGGTTAAATTACCAAAGTAGTAGCGTTTTTTCTTCCGATTACGATTGTAAAATTTTAAAAACAATTGAACTTCGTGTTTTTGAAATATTTAAAAAATAAACATTTCTAAGTGGAATAACCTGTATATTTATGTAGCAGTAGGTAGAAAATAAAATATTGCACCAAATCTTCTTATACTACTATATCTCAGAAATGAAAAACAAAAGAGCTACGATGATATTAATACAGGATCAGCGCACATAGGATAACTTCGTTAGTAGAGAAGCTACGGTGTTGGTCAATACAATCAAAAATGTGTAGTTTTTTCTACTGATTACAATAGCATTCAAAAAATAGCACTCAAAAAAACAATTGCGTGTGGAATTTTCGAACTAACAAAAAAATGTTTTTGGAGACATCCTGTATGTTTTAATTGGTAAAAAGTTAAATTTTACATAGAATACTCTTGTAATAGTACAACCTTAAGATTAAAGGATGAACTTTAATGTAAAATAAGTAAATGACTATCAAAGCAAGCAGTTCGAAAATGCGACTCGCAATTGTTTTTTTGAGTATGTCATTGCAATCAGCAAAAAAACTGCACATTTTTGATGTATTGACCAACACCGTAGCTTCTATACTAACGAAGTTATCCATATGCGGTGATCCTGTATTAATATCGTCGTAGCTCTTTTGTTTTTCATTTCTGGGTTATAGTAGTATAAGAAGATTTTGTGCAAAATTTCATTTTCTATCGACTACTATATAAATATATAGGGTATTCCATTTAAAAAATGTTATTTTTTTTTTAATATCTCGAAAACGCGAAGTTTTACCATCGTAATCGGAGGAAAAAACGCTACTACTTTGGTAATTTAACCAACATCGTATCTTTAGTAGTAACAAAGTTGGCAATAGTGCCGACTTCAATTTGAACATCCTGTGTACAGAGTGTTTCGTAAAAAAGCGGTCTTTTTTTAATTACCTTTTAAAATAAGTGAAAACATTTTTGAAATATCGTAGTACAGACCTACTTACACCTTCAGATGTATTTACAGTTGTATTTAAATATACTGGGTGTTCGTTCCTAAAGCGCAAATTCAGTCAACTTAAATTGGGCATACCTCAATTTTTTTAAATACAACACCCTGTATATATTTAGATCATTCAATTCCTATTAATAAAAGTTTTGATTTTTATCTTCTACTTTTCAAGTTTTTGTGGTTTTTATTAAGTTTTCTTTACTTCGGTCATATTAAAATTCTTAGGAGGCGATGATTTTAAAAATAAAGATCAGCAAATAGTATTTAATATTAGAAATTACGAAAAAAATGAACCGACTATAAACCAATATAAATAAATAAATATTAAACAAACAGTAACAAATAACGCTGTTGAATAACAGATTATAAGCACTTATTAATAGGAATTGAATTGAATAATTTTCAAAAAATATCTATCAAAAATATCTCGGAAATTAACGAGTTCAGGGCTGAAGTAGGTTATATCTTTTTGTTCATATTTTATTGGTACTTCCAAATATACAATAATATCGGGGGTATTAAAAAAACAAAATTGAAGTCTAAACCACATTTAGGAAACATCCTGTATACATATCAATATTTTTAAATTATAGACCAATCATAATCCTACAACTATTAGTAGAAACTTTTTTTCTATGTCACTGATTACGAGTTATTGAGGAGTTCCCTGTCAGTGAAACAGCCTGTATAATAAAACATGAAAATTTTATGATCCGTTTATTATTAGATTTCTCAGAAGTCGGTCAATTGTTTCTTGAAGTTTCTATCGAAAACACATATTTTATGAAAGATGTTGGCTGAGGTCTATCTGGAACTATTATCGAATGAATATAGGCGATTACCAACAAAACAAGTACAGTAAGGGAAAATAAAAACGCAAATAAAAGTTTCAGCCGTTCGCAGCAAATATACCCTAACTAACTATAACAATGAATACAAATAAATTTTGTCATGTGTATGTATGTGTGTGTGTGTGTGTGTGTGGTATGTTTATTTATCACATATTAATATTATATCATATATTTCTGTTTAACCCACATATATGTTATAAATATAAATAAATAAGTAATGTTTCAGATAGTTATAGATATATTATGACTTAATCCTTAGTCTCAATTTTAATTAATAATTAAATATAGGGATCATATGTAAAGAACATAATGCATAATCCAATTAATCCACAATATTCAATAAAAATGCAAAAATTCCAAATGCTATATTAATTTTGCTATAAAGACATCTGTGAACAATATTTAATTAAAAATGTGTTTCAACAATAACTGGATTTTTATGTTCCCATGTCAAAAGTAGTCTAAGTAGTCATAATAGACTAATTAATTGAAAGAGTCACATCAATGGATGTGTTCTCTGCATGTTTTTTCTTTTTCTTTTTTTTTTTTTTTCTAATTAGTCATAATTATTACTTAATGTCTTCTTTACTGTAGTTTAGATGTATAGACAGATTGTAATAAGCTTGGGATGCCAAATAAAATAAAAAAAAATGTTCGAAATAAATGGAAAGAATAAAATTTTCGCTTTATACAAATTTTAATTTTTCTCGTATGATTGAAATGTATGAATGTTCCGAATCCCGAGAACTTTAAATCATTAATTAAAAAGTAAAAAGAATGTGGCGTCCATATAACGAATTGTTTTAGCAAATCTAACGAATGTGTAAAATTACTTATAACAAAAATCCGTTACTAAAATCCATAATGAAAAAGATTTTTAAATATTTTCATTAAATAAATTTAATAGCTTTTAATCAAATTTTCTGTTTATTGCATTTCCTAAATATATCTTAACAGTTTTCAGGAAATATTTTTATTCTGTTATCTTACAATGTGGAAAAAGCAGTGTTAAAGTTATATATAAGTACAATGTAATATTGTCTTTAAAAAGATTTTAATTTAAAAAATATAATATAAAAAATATAATCTGCAAAGAGATAATTCCAAAGAGCAGGGAGAAAAACCTCATCTATAAAGAATGCGAACTGCCAAAAGTACAGAGCAATATGTTTGTCCACAATAGGCCACAAAGTATATACAAGAATAAGATTTCATTAGAAGAACAAAAAGAAAACTAGAAGACGAACAACCAACTTATAGAACAAATAAGCAGACAAATTACGACACAACCGTAGTAAAAAAAAACTGATCGAAAATGCAACAGAAAGCAGAGAAACCCTATATTTAACATTCATAGAAATAAAAACGGAATTTGACACAATTAAGAGAGCTCAAAGTAAACAAGAAGCTAATAGAATTAACGAAAAGTGTATATAGAAATGTGAACGCTTAGGTAATAATAGATGAACAAAAATGGGAAGAGTTCGAAATGAAGATGGAGGTAAAGCAAGGAGACAGCCTAAGCCCTTTATTGTTTCTTGTTGTGATGGATAAACTTATTAAAAATACCAAAGGAAAAGCAGAACAATTAATAATAATAAGAAGGAGTATTGGTATTAAAGTAGAGTAGAATCTTATGTGTACATTTTTAATTACTCAAAAAAATATTTAATGGATGAATGAAGAGCGGCTAGTAAAACTGGATTATAAAAGTAGAGAAACTGGGAGGGAGAGAAGAGGGAGACCCAGAAAGACATGGGAAAAGGAGGTACGAAAAGCATTAGAAGAAAGAGGATAGAAATGCCACAGCTTTCAAGAGAAAGAAAGCGATGGAAGGATATATGGAAAATGGATCAACTCTCCTAACCCTGCACCGAAAGGTAGATGGAGTTTCGAACTCAGTAAGTATATATACAAACATAAAATAATTTTAGCTTGCGGAAAATCAGTTATAGAGATTGAACAATGAAATTATTATGTTGATTTCTCTTTTGGACATTTCTAGTTGATGTGGTTGGTGTTCCTGCTGCACTTTTTTTATACTGCCATTATGAATAACTTAAAATGCAAGTGGATAAAGGTGTTGTGTTATAATTTTATAAAATAATTTATTTTTGATTGGATGAAAGTTTTTATCTTTTATGTCTCTTCAGAAATCTCAAAAATTTCCTTCGTTAGCTAGAAGCTTAGAATCGTTAACTAAAAGCTGTTATGTGCAATATACCTGGATTAAATAACTCAATTTTTATAAAATTATAATCGCTCAATCTCTATAGCCATTAATTAACATAACAGCAAGATGTTTAATGAGTATTTCAATAAAATGACTGAATAACTTAAAACTATTATTAAATGCAAGAAAGCAAATTTGATTTGAATTTTAAACATCAGTTTACATAATTTTCCAGATTTACTTGAAATGTTAATATAATTAAGCTCAATTAAATTTTTAGATTTTGCTCCACAAAAGTCAAGAAAATTACACAATTACACATTTATACCCGACGAACGTGATTTGTGTCAACGCTAATTCAGAATTTCAAATAACTTAATTATTCAAACTGTTACACAAAGCCACTTTAACGGTGTACAAATTTTTCTATACTGTAGTCGACATTGTGGTTTCGAATATATTAATTAAAAGAATTAATATTTTTGCCATACATTGTGGCTTTATTTCATCTCGCTTTTGTATCAGAAGCTCGTTAGAGGAACGTCTGTATGTGTTTGATAAAGGGAATCACGTCAGAGAAGTCAGGTGCAAGTGGCACGGATACAGAGACGAGTCCCTCGTCAACTGCCTTTCGTATATACTATGTATTGTGGTTCGCAATGTGACATTGACAAGTGATATAGCAACTCCTGCGGTATTTAGTTTATGGTTTAATATTTAATATTCTCCATAAATATTGATTTATATGTATGAGATAAAAAAGTTTCATTTAATTTTTTTAGTTGTATATAATATCTTATACAGTGCGTACCAAATGTGTGGAACCGGCCTTGTTATTCCAAAACTATTCAAGCTAAATCGATAAAATTTAATATGCATGCTGTTTACAAAGCCTTCTATTATTTCCAAAGTTTTGTTATTTTTTTAACTGACAAGTTCGGGAGCAGCACAGCCAACTTGATTTTTTTTAAATGGGAAGGGGGTGAAATTGCATACCGTTTGAAAGGTATTTTCAAGTAGAGTTCAGCGATATGCCGCTTGACATATTTATCTCTAAAGATAACTTCGTTATTGTAAATTAAAGATTGGGAGTAGGTATTAACTGGATAACTGAAGATCCAGTTAGCACTGAAAACAATGGTTAGTTTATGTTGTTTAATGTAACATCAGACTGTTGAAATCGTGTTTTAGGTTTATGAAGTTCATTTAGTACAAGAATCATTTATAAGCGATGCTCAAACTGTTCCCCATTCGCTTCTTAGCAGTAATAAATTCGATTAGAAAATCCTTCAACTGAATTCAAAATGAACTCGCGAGGAATATTTCCTGTTTCTTCTCGAATTCGTTGCACAAGTTCATTCAAGTTATTTGGTTTATCGAGGTAAATACGACTCTTCAGGTAACCCCACAAGAAAAAAATCTAGTGGGGTTAAGTCAGGTGATCGCGGTGGCCATTCAATACGTCCTCGACGTCCAATCGCATTAAACAAATCCGGTACTTCTGCATGATTGCGTCTTCTAACATCGTATCCTATCATCATCAAGATTTCTATACGTTCTTTTTCTGTAAGAT
>JAFFZR010028553.1:0-11852 GCA_018397195.1 Lethrus apterus | reverse complement strand
TATATTTTCTTCGGAAATTGGACAATTATGTAATAAAATCAATTGTTACAATAGTGACGTTTCGCTTTATTGATTGTAAAGCATCTTCAGACTAAAATGAATTGGAACAGTAATTTACAATTTAAAATTATTTTCATAAATAATTAGTTTACCTTTTGTATCAATTATTTAAATGAAATGAAATATAATGGTAAAGCAATACACCATAAGATTATTCCTAATTAAAATGTCTGTTTATGATGTTAAAATTATTTTCTTTGTATTGACGTTGATAAATAAAGACAAATGTGTTTAGAAGTTCAAAGCAAAATATAAAAAAAGTAAATTTAATTAAAAATAAAAATCCGTTGCTTATAGTATACTACGAATTATATGACGTCACATAATCCTAAAAGTCGGTTATTTTTCCACACAATAAGCTTCAGAGAAGAAAAACTACCATATTTTTTTGTCGCCAATAGACATAAAGTCACGTGACCTCAATCACGAGTTGTATGACGTCGTATAAACCTAAAAGTCAGTAATTTTCTGACGTCATTATTTACTGAATCATAGTTGTATTGCTCGTAGTATACTGCGAATTATATGACGTCATATAATCCTAAAAGTTAGCTTTTTTCCACATAATAAGCTTCACGTGTGCGTGACACAAAAGAAAAACTACCATATTTTTTTGTCGCTAATTGACATAAAATCACGTGACCTCAACCACGAGTTGTATGGCGTCGTATAATCCTAAAAGTCTGTAAATTTCTGACGTCATTATTTACTGAATTATAGTTGTATTGTTCATAGTACACTACGAATTATATGACGTCACATAATCCTAAAAGTCAATTATTTTGCCACATTTAGCCACAAGCTTCACGTGCGCGTATTCGTAAATCATTGTTTATAAAAAAAATGTATTTTTTTGTGACGTGGCACAGAAGGAAAACTGCCATATTTTTTTAGGTCGCTAATGGACATAAAGTCACGTAACCTCAACCACGAGTTGTATGGCGTAGTATAATCCTAAAAGTCTGTAAATTTCTGACGTCATTATTTACTGAATTATAGTTGTATTGCTCATAGTATACTACGAATTATATGACGTCACATAATCCTAAAGTCACGTGACCTCAACTACGAGTTGTATGGCGTCGTATAATCTTAGAAGCTTGTAATTTTCTTTCGTTACTTAGTGAATGATGTTGTGTATTTTTTAAATTTTTATGGAAACTTGGATATTTTGTTTCATTGTCTGGGATTTAATTTGTTTGAAATGTATTTATTTATTGGTGTGAAAAATAAGAGGGAAGACTTTAGAGGAAATGAAAATAATAACAGAAAATAGAAAAGAGTGGAAGAGATGGGTGAATGAAAACCCATAAAATCAACCCAAATCCGAAGTTTAAAAGGCAAAAGGAAGGGGAGAAAAAAAAAAGAAAGAAATGGTCTTATTCACAGAAAATTCATTTTTATTTTTAAACGTCGACCATTAGTCAAATAGGAAAATAGACGGACAAACAAAAAGACGGATAGATAGACAATGAGATATACATATAATATATATTTTCTGGTATTTACCGACTGAAATCCAAAAGATCCGCATTTTTTGTTATTTTTTTTGCACTGTGGGTGGCGTGTTCGATGTTTCGAAATGAATTCGGTGCATACGTGCTCCGCTTGCATACACAAATTAGCTCCACGAAAAAAAAAATCGTCGAAAATTCCCGACGAAAATTCGGGAAAATTTCGTCCGTTCCTCGCGGAAAAACCACGCGTACCGGGAGAGACTTCCTTCGCGTCGTATATACAAACACGAACATGTGTGCCAACACACACGAAAATCAACAGTTGAATTGATATTACGATGAAACACGAAAAGGCAACAGAATAATTCGATCAATCATTCTGATAGACGCGCGCGAACGAAATTTAGCGTCGCTCGTTTTTTTTTGCCCTTTTGCCTTCGAACGGGCAAATATCGATCGGGGCGAATTTATCGTGCGGCCGAACCCAAAATACAGACGTAAACAAATTGGTCGCGTTTATATTTTTTTATCTCGAATAATTCGATTTTTTCGACCGCGTTTTCCGTTTAACGATACGATGCGATGATGTTTTGAAATTAATTGAAATGCAATATTGTGTGCATGAGATTAAGGTTAACTTTTAGAATTAGATTTGGCTTGAACCTAACTCAACTCAACCAAAATTTGGGTATAAAATGATTTAAAATATTCGTTGTGAGAATGAATATAATCACGAAAAATATCTGTTAAAATTTAAATGAATTGCTAAATCTAACATATCAAAAGTTGGGTATAATTTAATCGGGTTTAAACCATTTATTATGTGAATTAATGTAACATTAAAATGAAGCGTAAATTTAATTTAAAAAAAAAAGTTGCTTATAGTTTACTACGAATTGTATGACGTCACATAATCCTAAAAGTTATTTGTCCACATAATAAGTTTCAGGTGCGCGTGACGCAGAAGAAAAAGTATCATATTTTTTGTCGCGAATAGACATAGTCACGTGGCCTCAACCACGTGTTGTATGACGTCGTATAATCCTAAAACTCTGTAATTTTCTGACGTCATTATTTACTGAATTCTAGTTGTATCGCTCACAGTATATTACGAATTATATGACGTCACATAATCCTAAAAGTCAGTTATTTTGCCACACAAATTTGACCTTTCATCTTACGGTTGTACTATTAAAAAAGTGTTCGATGTAAAATTTAACTTTTTATCAATTAAAATATACAGAATGTCTCATAAAATTTTTTTTGTTAGTTCGAAAATGCGACTCGCAATTGTTTTTTTGAGTACGCCATTGTAATAAGTAGAAAAAACTACACATTTTTGATGTATTGACCAACACCGTAGCTTCTCTACTAACGAAGTTATCGCATGTGCGGTGACTTGTATTAATATCGTCGTAGCTCTTTTGTTTTTCATTTCTGAGATATAGTAGTATAAGAAGATTTTGTGCAAAATTTCATTTTCTACCGACTGCTACATGAATATACAGGCTATTCCTTAAAAAAAATCTATTTATCTGAGTTGGCTCTGAAATGTGATGCGCAATTGTTTTTTTGTGTGGACCATTGTAATCAGCGGAAAAATCACGGCTAATTTAACCGACTCTGTAGGTCCAAAAATAACGAAGATAGCAATAGTGCGCCGATAACTTTGAACACCGTGTATATTTTTCGAAAACTTAAAATGAAGATAGGACTGCCGTTTTTTGCGAATTTGTGTTTGGGTTAAGGTCCGCCATCACCGGTTGAAATGGTTGGGCATATTTCAGAATGACCCTGCATAATCTCAACCTATAATCTTGCATTACGTGTTCCAGAACGAGTTCACAAAGCTTGTGATTTTGCTTTTCTAAATGAAAGTTACCTACAAACTTAAAAAAAAAAAAAAAGTCAACTAATTTCTCTTGATGCAAATGATTCGATTCCGTGCATAGCCAAATTCACTTTATATTCTAATGTTAGTGCGCGCCGCCGCCGCCATCACCGCCGCCGCCGCATCGAGGGAAAATTTTAATTAATTAAGGTCGGATTTTAATGACGAAATTTATGAAATTTCCCGCGACAGATGTGTACGGCTTTGACATATTAAGTTCGCAAAACGCTGTTTTGTTAACTTATTTTAATTAAATGTCACGATCTACCGATGCCATGCTTCAGGCACGTTAAAATAGATGACACGGAGTTTTGCTTGCCGTCGCGTACCTGCACGTACCGAACTCATTTATTTACTTGCGTCGTTTAAAAATTTCACAATTTGTATCCATTAAATTCTATTAAATCTGTTTCCATTAAAAAAAAATCGTTGATATCTAGATTTATTCTTAAGTTTCAACCAATAAATATAGTCAATGTTACGACACAATATATTTTTAACATAAAAAAAATGACAATAATTAAAAAAACATCTGAATATGTTTTATTTATTCCTTAATACTTTTAATACCGAATAAGCGATAATAAAATTCAAAAATTACCATACAAACATTTCCATTTTTCGCGTGAAAAATCACTCGAGATCCAAAGCGTTTTATAATTTCTTTAAAATTGCCCTGCAAATAGCAGGGATAAAATATCTGACGGGACCGGTCATTATGCAGTGCCATAATATTCAGCGGAATGGATTATCGACTGGGCGTAAAACGGACGCGGCAATTTGCCGCAAAGAAAATCCATCGAACGTGCGAATTCAAATAAATTCAGAAAGCATCAATTTTTGTCATTTTCAAATGGGACTTTTTGTTTATTCTCTCCGCCACAAACCGATTTCAAAGAGAGATTTTAATTTCGTTCAAATAAACGTACGCCGTTGTAAATCCCGAATAACGCATCCAATAATACGTTCGCGTTTCAAAAGGACGAATTGAATTTTAGAATTTTCCGAAGACCTCTCTCGCTGGCTTCAGGCGAAAAAAAGAACAAAGTTTATTGTAGCGCAGAGTGGAAAGTATAAAAAAGCCGCGGAGCGTAATCCCATTTCTTCTTCTTATGACATTAGTATTGTTCGTCTGGCACGTCGTTCTGCATATTTTATGTAATCTTTCGGGCGAAGGAGAAATTTCGCGACGCGTACGAATCGGATTTTTTTGCGTTCTTTTCCTTCGTCTCGTGAATAACGCCACGTGAATTATAACAATTTGCTCGATTTTTTTTTTTATTTGAAAAGTATTGAATTTTTATCATGAACGAATGAATCAAGGCATCGAAGAGAAAAGTGTCTTGGAAATCTGCAAATCTGCAAAAACGCAATTCTCAAAAAATGTTCGAAGTGGACTTCATGAATTGAAGATTTATACGCACGGAAAATTGAGTTTTATGGGATTATTGGTCTAGTGGTTTAGCCAATAGGCTAGTAATCTCAAGGTCTGGGGTTCAAGTCTTAGTGGGACACATTGAAAATTTATATCACAAACTTAAGTTTACAATGTATCTGACTTTGATCCGATCCGATTTGCTATTTTCATAATCCCCGATTCCCTAAACAAACGAACGCTGGAATAGGCTTCAACATCTGTAAGACGGTCGTGGCCGCAACCAAATCTCTCAGTCCTGATACGTTCTTCGAACTTTGGAAAAGCGGTAAGAGGGAATTAATGGAAACAAATTGATGCAAACAAACGAATTGATGCAATCAAACCCAAATGTTGCAATCGAACACAACCTAAGCAAATCGGTCGCAATTTAACGAAACTTCACACAACAAACCAATTGACTTAAATACATTTGTTGGATTGGATTGGGTTTAATCTTGCATATCGTTGGGTTGCTAATTGATGCGAACAAATCAATTGAGGCAATCAAACCCAATTGTTGCAATCGAACCCAACCTAAGCAAATCGATCGCAATTTAACGAAACTTCACACAACAAACCTATTGACTTAAATACATTTGTTGGGTTTGTTGGGTTTAATCTTGCAACTGGTTGGGTTGAGTGATCTAAGCCTTTCCATAGGTAACTTAATTCCAAATATGCATGGGGCAAAAAAAAATTAAATGTAGTAAAAAAAACAATATAAATTATTTATTTCAATCATTGACGATTTCTGATTTTGAATCTGGAATTCAGTCTTCATCTTTGTTTGTTTGTTTTTTTTTCTTTATTTATTTATCTGGCATTATCTCCTGTTTCTTTAAGTTTATTTCTTTCGTATTTGTATTTCCGCCACTTGCCGTCTTCATTCCCCCATTTCCAGCATCGAATAATGCCTTCATAATGTTGAAACTTGAACTTTATTCCGTTTTGTGTTTTTATTTTTGTGGATTTTGTCATTATTTTCTCTAGATTTTCTTATCAGTAAATTGTTCTACATCACATCCTTTTTCTGTTTGTTTCTTCTGTTATTTTTTTTTTGCCGTTTTGTCGTATTTGCGATTGTTGTCTTAATTTTCCATTTGTCCATCTAGAGCAGCCATACTCAACCTGCGGCCCTCGGGCCGCATGCAGCCCGCTATGCTTTAATATGTGCATACATACATACTATGTTGTGACCCGCGTAACGTAGGAAACATACATATAGTATGTGGCCCGAGACAAAAAAAGGTTGAGTATCTAGAGGCATCTGTGTAGGATTTCTTCTTACTTACTGTCAGTCCTAATGGGCATAGAGCACCTTACAGGGCCACCTTACAGTGTTTCATAAAGCAGTAGGTGTAGGATTCAAATGAATAAAATATATAAAATATAAATATAAAAGAATTGGGTTTGGGCTGGATTTGTTGGGTTGGATAAGAGAAATAAACCCAACTGAGCTGATTAGAACTTTTAACGAATTATTTTATGGAAACGAAAAGCCGTTTTTCATGAAATCCTATGATTAATATTGGATGATAAATCTATGTAAAAATGAGGAGAAAATACACATTGGATGCACAAAGATTATAAAAATGTACATTTTGTTTGGAGCTTGAATTTCCATCAGAAAGATGCTTGCTTTCTATCAGTTGACCTAGCGCATGATAGAGTTTGGATAATTTTTTTTTTTTTGTATACAAGGTGATTTTTATCCATTCGAGATTTGTGTCGATGCTGATCATTTCAATTTTTTTAAACATCGTCTTCTTTCTTTCAAACAAACTTCTAAGCCTTAACCCAAAAACTGCAGGATGTGTGACTTTGGAATAGAATATGTTATTCTCCTGAATCGAAATCAAAAATATGAAGCATCGTGTCAGACAATATTAATTTCTTTCATTGTTTCCCCATTAGATTTCGCACACTTTACAAAGAAAGCTCCAAACGCGAACGAATAAACAACGTCAAAATACGTTTTCTTTTTCTTTTTCATTCCGCGCGTAGATTCATTATACCTCGCAGCGGCGTCGCACTACTACATTTGATGTAACGAAACAATTGCATACTGCGGAATAAATAAAAGAGAGATGCTTTCTTTCGAAGTGATGTAGCCGGCGTTCGTTTTGTTTTGTAGACGAACGCGTTGCCACTTTGTTTCTAAAATGACGCCGGCCGTCCAATTGCGAATAAAAGTTTTAATAACGTTTTTGTTTATTTTTTTTTTTTCAATTTGATAAGAAGATGATGTAGAACACAAAGATAACGGAAAACTGATGTCGGACATGATTATAGAACTAGTAGGGCAGTTTACAAAAAAGGGAATCATCGTCAAGACGGTCATAATAATAAAATATTCTGAACTGATATTGTATCACTTTTTCTCGTGTACTTTTTTGTGATTAAAAAAAAAACAAATTTTGTGTGATTAAATCGGACTTATTTTGAAAAATCTTCCCCGAAAATAAATATTCCCGCTTCAATGTAAATTAAAAATGAAAGAATACCGTCACATACTATTCTATAAAATTCGAATCTATTCTAATTAATTGATTTTGATTGAAACTTATTGATAAATGAGGCTGGAATATTCGTTTAGAGCTTCAACTTTATGGGTATGAAGTGTCTTTTGTAAAACGTGAGCTTTGCCTTAAAGTATAGAAGAAAGTAAAAAAGAGGTTGGAATAAGACTAGAGCTTTAATCATTAATAAATGATGTTTGCACTTTATTCACAACCTCAGTATTTGAAATGGAAATTTTTATTAATTTTGCATATTTAGTCTCCAACCTCAATTTGACTTTAGAAAATGACACCCTAAATGGTATAAAGGAAGAACGAGAAGATGAAAAAGAAAATGAGGTTAGAAACTAAAATTGATGAAAACGACCAAAGAAAATGAGGTTAAAACTTCGTTTTTTTTTCAGAAAATGAGGTTAGAATTTGTCGTTTCTGAAGAAACAAATATGAATTTTTGTTTCCAAACCTTTTCCACTTTATCAAAAAAAGCACGTCATTTTCACACTCTTCGAGAAAGAAAATTTTTTAGGTTGAAATATCGCCCAAAAATGAGATTGAATATACCATTAGTGAATATTATGTATGAAGGGTCTTTGGTAAAATATAAAATTTTTCAAGAAAAATGAGGTTTGAGCGAGATTGCAACTATTTGTAGTTTAAATTCCAACCTCAGTTTGAGTATAAACGAAGGACGAAAAGAAGAAGAAAATGGGGGTTTGAATTTGTCGTTTCTGAAGAAACAAATGACATTTTTTCAAACCCTTTTTCTCTTTGTCAAAGAAAGCACGTGATTTTCAGACAGTTCATGAAAGAAATTTTTTTGAGGTTGAAAAGAAACCACGTCATTTTCACACTCTTCACGAAAGAAATTTTTTGATGATGAAATATCGCCCAAAAATGAGGTTGGCTATAAAATTAGTGAGAATTTATGCATGAATGGTTTTTAATAAAATATAAAAATTTTCAAGTAAAATGAGGTTTGAGTGAGGTTGCAACTATTTGTACTTTAGATTCCAACCTCAGTTTGAATATAAAGGAAGGACGAGAAGAAAAAGAAGAAAACGGGGTTAGAATTTGTCGTTTCTGAAGAAACAAATGGACATGGAAATTGATAAAAGAGATTGGAGTAAGGTTGGAACTTTAATCATTAAGAAATGTTTGCATTGTAGTTCCTAACCTCAGTTTTTGAAAAGGAAATTCTTATTAATTTCGCATATTTAGTCTCCAATCTCAATTTGACATTAAAAACTGACATGACCCATTTTTTCGAAAACGGGAATTTGGTACTTGGAAGCTTGGAAAATGTGGAAAAAAATGGGTCGTTTTCGTCAAGTCAGTTTTTAACGTCATTTTCTAAAGTTAAATTGAGGTTGGAGACCAAATATGCGAAATTAGTAAGAATTATCATTTTAAAAACTGAGGTTAGGAACTACAATGCAAACATTTCTTAATGATTAAAATTCCAACCTTACTCCAACCTCTTTTATCAAATTTATCAATTTCATTTTTATTCAAGGTTGGAAACGAAAATACAACCTCTCTTTGAAGAATAAACGTACAAAATTAAAGAAAATTTCGATACCCTAAATCGAGGCATAAAGTTCAAATATAACGGATGAACCTCAACGTCATTTTTTGAATATACAATTTTATACAAGAGCTGTGGATCTCATTTTTCAACAAATTTTCGAGAACTTTATCTTTAAAATAAGTCATAGGCACTATTTAAAATAGTCGGAATAATGTCAAGGACGTCTGCTACGAGTGTTGATCGACTGTGACATGCATTATTCTCAAGTTGCGAATTTAAATTATTATCCGATTCGTCGGATTAAAATCTCGATATGAAATATTCAACCTAATCTCGACTTTAAGCGAACATTCCGCATCCATTTATGCACTTTGTTTTTAAAGAGAACGAATCGTATCGTTCAATTCAACATTCTTGACTCTCGCGAGCGCCTTTTACCGCTTTTAATCCGCCATCTTTAACATTTACGCGAAACGCGTCGTCGTACGTCGGGGAATCCCCGAGAGATCGCGTCTAAACTAAATCCTTCATAATTTCCTCGTAAATGGGATTCTTCGTTGCGATTCGTCGAACGAAAGCTTTTCTAAATTTATATTTCATTAAAACTCGCGATGCTTTACACACGTAATCAACTTGAAAAACTCGAGAGCACTTTTGTCCCCTGGATATTTATTGGCGAGGCGATCGTGAGATACGCCGTCTAAAGTAAAAATTGCCTTCGTTGCAGGAATATACATCGGGTAAAGTGGAAGGAAAATAAAATGAAGGCTGAAATTGTACGTACGACTTTATAATTTAAACTTTAAACCATTTATTTTTTTCCGGGGAATTTTCATTCGATATTTTTTTTAATGTATGAATTGCATGAAATATTTTACATAAAGGTGTCCCAAAACTCACGACTCTTTCAGTAGAAATGGTTGTATGAAATTAAAATAAATCGAAATCAAAGAAAATTTTCAAATTTCGTCTTTGTTATCGAGTACTGTAATTTTTAAAACATTCCTTTGTAATTTCTTCCAATCTCAGTTTTATTGTATTTTTTCATACATTTTGTCATGTTTTCACAATTTTTTTAAAAATATTTTCGTGTTGGAAACTGACGTAAATGAAATGGAAAACGTCTCATTTATGTGAAAATGAGGTTGGAACTTTCGTAGTTGGAAATGAGATTTTTGTCAATAATTTTACTTTTTACGTCGACAAGTGAAATTTACCTTTTAGTTTCTTTTTTTATCGAGACAATCCTCTTAAAGAACGCGGTTGAAAGCAATATTGTTATGGGAACCAGGTGCTAAAAGAAGGAGACCCAGGTCAAAATGTCTAAGCGAAGAGGTGGAGGACCTGAACAGAACAAGTATCAGGAAATGGCAAAATATACAGTGTGTTTCACTGGCAGGGAATTCCTCAATAACTAGTAAACAGTGACAGATAGAAAGAAAAGTTTCTACAAATAGTTGTAGGATTATGATTGGTCTATAATTTAAAAATATTGATATGTATACAGGATGTTTCATAACTATGGTATAGACTTCAATTTTGTTTTTTTTTAATACAATACCCCCAATATTATTGTATATTTGGAAGTACCAATATTTTGGATTTTCTGAAAATTATGTCAATTACATTGTTTGAAAAAAGCGGATGTATTTTAATTACCTTTTAGAATAAGTGAACGAAATTTTGAAATATCTTAGTAGAGACGTACTTACACCTTCAGATGTGTTTACAGTTATATTTTAATATACTGGGTGTTCGTTCCTAACGCGTAATTCAATCAAATTGAATTGGGCATATCTCCATTTTTTTAAATACAACACCCTGTATATATTTAGATCATTCAATTCCTATTAATAGGTGCTTTGATTTTTATTAAGCACATCTTATGTCTATTTCTTCTACTTTTAAGTTATTATGGTTTTTATTAAATTTCCTTTATTTCGGTCGTATTTAATTTCCTAGAAGGCGATGATTTTAAAAATGAAGGTTAGAAAAGAGATATTTAATATTAGAAATTACAAAAAAATGAACCCACTATAAACCAATATAAGTAAATAAATATTAAATATGTAAACTAGGGTGGTTTTATCTCATAGGGTAAAAAAAATGTCAGAATTTTTTTGGGGGCACCCCCCTAAAATGTTTCTTTCTGTCAGATTTTAGGATTGCCAAAGTTTGAGCACGATTGAAAGATGTTAACACGTGCCACTGGGGCCCCAAAGTTTTGAAAATCTCGATTATTTTGACAGTTTGGCGACTTTGCCGACCCATATCTCTAGAACGGTTTAATATATTTGCCCGTGTCATACATCAAATTGAAGGCCAGTATCGCCTTCAATTCATAATTCATAATATTTTATATGCAATAAATAAATACGTAAGTAGTACTGAACTGAGATAATGAAGCCAATGTCCCTAAAAACGTGACTAGGTACCCCTTAGAGCGAAGATGGAACCTATTGTGAAAAAAACCATTTTCCTTCCTATATTATCAATTTTTGGAATGAAAACAATTATGTATTTAAAAAATCAAGTATAATAAATGTCTTTTTCATTTTATTCTTATTTAAATTTATTCAAGGGACTGACATAATGTGGTTTTGGAGCTATCTGGATACAGCTGACGGCATCTGCTGACTACTTGTAGAACGTATTGTTTTTGTTGCTCGTCCTTTGTAAGTAATTGGTTGTAATCTGTGATGAGCTTGACTCCTCACTCTGCCATGTCGTTCACAACTTTCTAGTTGTTTACCATCCTTTGCCCCTCCTGGTAGTTGATGTTCTGCGGCCAAGTTGCATGATCTTTTTCCAGAAATTCGGTGTTAATGTTTAATCTCTTGAACAACAGGTAAGTCTCACTTGTAATTAGGGCTGGGAGACCTTTTTCTAGGAATTTCGGCAGTTGTTCTTTTTTTAGTTTGGGTCGCATATTTCTGGAGCACTTCTCATTTTCTTCTGCTTGATTTGTTAAGATTTTTGT
>JAFFZR010028552.1:0-11858 GCA_018397195.1 Lethrus apterus | reverse complement strand
TTCCCATTTAAAAAAAATCAAGTTGGCTGTGCTGCTCCCGACCTTGTCAGTTAAAAAAATAACAAAACTGTGGAAATAATAGAAGGCTTTGTAAACAGCATGCATATTAAATTTTATCGATTTAGCTTGAATAGTTTTGGAATAACAAGGCCGGTTCCATACATTTGGTACGCACTGTATACATTTACCTATGGCATACTTCATGTTTATCGATAATCTATGTGACATAACCTAGAAAATAGGTTAGCACAATGCCGTTGACATGTGACATGTCAATCTTGCATTTAATAACGACATACGTTTTTGTTGTTCCATATAATTTACATAGCAGACTTACGTTTCAGTTTTTATCTTTTTCATCAACATGAACACAGAATGCGAGAGGAAAACTCATAGTGTCGAAAATTGTTGCGTTCAAATGACCTTGACACGCCAACTCTCGTGATTTCGACCATAATTTTGTAGACTGGAATTTTAATTTACACCTCCGAATTTACGAACGTAGTACCCATAGACATAAAAAAGAAATACAGAAAAGATTTCCCTATTATACACTTTTCAATCATTTTTTTTTTTTGTTAATTATATTATTACTTTTTAGGCTATAAGGCTCGTTTAAGGACATATGATAAATATTTAAACATTAATAGTATTATTACATATCAAACATTATAATCGTAATATTTCTATTCCAAACGAATACAAATAAAATATTTATTAAGTTGGCTACAATTCAGCCATTTTGTATTGTTATTGATTTCTAACCTAAGTTGTTTGTGCTTGCTCGTTTACAGCTTACAATTTATTTTCGCGCAGGTTTCAGGTAAATTTAAATTAATAATATCGCCTCAATTAATATGAAATCTTAGATTATGGCCCGAGGAGGAATGAGGGGCAGAGGTGGAATGGGTCGTGGTATTGGACGTGGGCCATACAAACCGAAGATATTTCTTCCAAGACATCCGTTTGATTTAACGTTATGTGAATCGTCGTTCCCAAGAGTGAAACCTGCACCTGATGAAACAGCGTTTACACAAGCATTGTTGAAACGAAATGCAGACTTATCACCAACTCCAGCCGAACAAACTGGTATATTGAACCTGGTTACGAAAATACAAACTGTATTGGACAATTTAGTGGTGGCTCCGGGAGGTTTTGATGCGTGTGTAAGTAATATAATTTTCATATTGTAACAAATATTAGTAAAAGAACTTTTACAGTCGATTTGATTTAAACTAAATATTTATATATTTTATAGTTTCTTATTATCTCAACGTCAAGATTTTGAAATACATATTTGTCTAGTTAGAAATCCAATTGGTCAGAGATTTTTTAAAAAATCATAGTTTTCTGTAGTTTTGCTGCTAGAAACTTCTTCACTTTTCTTTCTTCTTATAGGTTCATTTATCTCATTGTCAGTAAAGAAGGCTATTTACTATTATTAATTATTAGTTTTACATGCTCCATAAGCCTTTTTGTCTTATATCTCCATTTGCTATTAGTTTATTCTATAATTTACTGTTACTTATTAACAAAAAAATGGAATGGATTTTTGTCTGCTATTCTCAGATTTATACGTTTTTATCATTATTTTTTCTTTTGTCCCTTTATTATTCATTTCTTTTCTTAGTTCTGCATTTTCTTTCCAATTTAATTTATGTTCTCTTTGCATTTTCCTTATTTCTTCTTCATAATCTTTATGCTCTTCTCTTAATTGTTATATTTATTGTCCCTGATGCATTGATTGATTATTTCTTTTTACTTCAAGCAACTGGAGGAAGTTCGCCAAGTTGGTTCATTCAAAAAAGGCACGATGGTAGCCGGTCACAATGTAGCTGACATAGTTGTCATTTTAAAAACTCTTCCAACAAGGGAAGCAGTTGAAGCGTTAGGAAACAAAGTAAAAGAAGATTTAAAAACACTCATGAAAAGTGAAGTAATTACCAAAGGAGAAGCACTCAACCATACGACGAATGAACGTGGAATAGAAATTAGCAACAGCTTTGCTTGTGTTAGAGTGATGGTAACGACGATTCATCACAATTTGAGGAAACTTGATCCAGAAATACATCTTGATCAGAAAATTATGATGAGCCACTTAGCTGCGATAAGACATAGTCGATGGTTTGAAGAAAATGCACATCATTCGTCGATTAAAGTATTAATTCGACTACTTAGGGATATAAAAACGAGATTTGATGGATTTGAACCCTTAAATCCATGGATGCTAGATTTACTTGCACATTTTGCTATTATGAATAATCCAAGTAGACAAGCTCTTCCCATTAATCAAGCCTTTAGGAGAGTATTTCAACTGTTAGCTGCTGGTTTATTCTTACCTGGATCTGCTGGTATTACAGATCCTTGTGAAGGTGGAAATATTAGAATTCACACAGCAATGACATTAGAACAACAAGATATGTGTTGCTTGACAGCACAAACTTTATTAAGAGTACTAGCCCATGGTGGCTACAAACAAATACTTGGATTAGAGGCAACTGCGAATTTGGCCACAGATATGTCAATATGGGATGGTGTTGTTGTATCACCATTAGATAAAGCATATGAAAAACCTCCAGAAAAAAAAGAAGGTGAAGAAGATGATGAAGACATGGAAGCTGAAGTCGATGAGAGTATGGAAACAGCAGAAGGGTAAATTCATGAATTATGTTTTGTATTTGTATTTACATGTAATTTTTCTAAAAACAATACCTTCATAACTCCATAATAAATAATTATTTCATATTAATTCTTTTTATTAATTATGGGTAAAATAGTATACAAAATTGAATATAGTTAATCAGTTTTTCCCAGATGTATGGAAAATAAATTTTTGTACTTCCATAGTTATACAGGCTGTTCAAATTGAAGTCTGCACTATTGCCAACTTTTTACTATTAAAGATACGATATTGGTTAAATTACCAAAGTAGTATCGTTTTTTCTTCCGATTACGAAGGTAAAATTTTAAAAACAATTGAACTTTGTGTTTTCGAGATATTTAAAAAACAACATTTTTTAAATGGAATACCTGTATATTTATGTACCAGTCGGTAGAAAATGAAATTTTGCACAAAATCTTCTTATACTACTATATCTCTGAAATGAAAAACAAAAGAGCTACGACGATATTACTACAGGATCAGCGCACAGGGGTAACTTCGTTAGTAGAGAAGCTACGTTGTTGGTCAATACATCAAAAATGTGTAGTTTTTTCTGCTGATTACAATGGCTTAAAAAAACAATTGCGGGTGGAATTTTCGAACGAACAAAAAAAAATTGTGAGAGCCTGTATATTTTAATTGATAAAAAGTTAAATTTTAAATAGAATACTCTTGTAATAGTACAACCTTAAGATGAAAGGACGAATTTACGAGTATCAAAGCAAGCAGTTCGAAAATGCGACTCGCAATTGTTTTTTTGAGTATTTGTAATCAGCAAAAAAACTACACATTTTTGATGTATTGACCAACACCGTAGCTTCTATACCAATAAAGGTATGCGGTGATCCTGTATTAATATCGTCGTAACTATTTTGTTTTTCATTTCTGGGTTATAGTAGTATAAGAAGATTTTGTGCAAAATTTCATTTTCTATCGACTACTACATAAATATATAGGGTATTCCATTTAAAAAAAATTTTATTTTTTTAAATATCTCGAAAACGCGAAGTTCAACTGTTTTTAAAATTTTACCATCGTAATCGGAAGAAAAAACGCTACTACTTTGGTAATTTAACCAACATCGTATCTTTAGTAGTAACAAAGTTGGCAGTAGTGCCGACTTCAATTTGAACACCCTGTATATTTATCAGGGAATTGCTTAATGTCAGGGCTGAATATTTTTGTCAATAATTGTGCTCTTAATAAAAGAATGATGAAGCTACCGGCTTGTTTTTGTTGACTGTTCTTTTATTTATTTAATTTTGCTGTTTAATATTCTAATAATAATATCTTAACATATTAAATCTTTTCCATGTTTATATTTAACTGTTCTGTTAATTTTCCATGTTCCTTAAAATAAATTGATTCATATGAATTTCCTTATTAACATATTGCCTTCTGGGCTGAATTACGCTTGCCGTTGGCTACTTACTGCAATGTTTTGTCCATTGTCGTAAGATACATTTTCATGGCTGCTATTGTAGAATTACTGTGATATTTTTCGGTCACAACAGCCCTGAAAAAGTCTTATGATGATGGTCATAATGAGTTTTCAATGTGCCTTAAGAGATATTCTGTTTCAGATTTCTCGAGAGGACTGAACAGATTGCCTAAAAGAAGTAACTTATAATATAGTGTTAAGCATCGACACTTATGGACCTTGTATCAAGACATCTACGTGTAACAAGATTACCTACTAATTAATATAGTTTTACATTTTCCTTTAATTTTTCTTAGTAATTCATTTAGACAATTTTGAAAATCAGGCACTTTATTTCCCTTAAATGTTCTGTAAATGTTGTATGAATTGGCATTTTGTTTAAAGTGCCAGCCATACATCTTAAAAATTCAAATAAGATTGTGATTTGAAAATAATACGACTACCAAAATTTTTACATCAAATTATACTGTGTGATAATTTTTAAATTTGAATTAATTCAAGACATTGTAATTATTATGAAAAATAATATTTTGCTTCATATATTTTTTTCAATTTTTGGATAAAAACCTTTATTATCTATACTGGATATTTTAAATATTTAAATAAAAACACAGCTTGTAACAAAATAAAATAATTCAAAATTTAATATTAGTACTGAATGCAAAGATCTATGAAAAAGTCATATATTGTTCAACATACTCTATCTATTTTATTATTGATAGTTAACCCTCTGATTTCATATGCCATCAGTCTGACAAAGAGAGCATAAAGCATCAGTGTTGCTTAAATATATGTGGAGCAGAGATTATCAAATGTGGTAAATATCAGAACTGAATATAATGTCATATTTTTATTCTAACACTGCAACATTTTTTTAGTAAAATATAATGTTACAGTGAAAATATTTAAATCGATCAAATTATTCATGTTGAATAAATAGTTCTTGTATTGAATAAAAAAATCAAGTGATGGTCATGTGGCTATAATTAAATATTTAAAAAACATCGTCATAAAACATTTACCTGTAAATACAGTTTCTAGTTTAAATGGTCTAATAAATTGTTCATACATACATAGGGAGAATTTCTGTCATAATTTAAAATAGCTCAAGCTAGTCGCTTTAACACCTTTCGCTGATGATACATGGTGTCATGAAAACATTAATTGGAGAATCTTATAAATGTTAAATTGTTCCCATTTCTTTTATTTGTAACTATTTGAATACTTTTAGTACCTGCCCTTTATGTTTTCTAATTTTTCCTGCCTCTAGAATGTTTCTTCATAATCTATTGTGCTCAGTATGTGAGTCTTTGTTATGTATCGGTATCATTCCAGATGTTTTCCTTCCACTTTCTGTATTATCGGTTCTAGTTACACTATTGTTCTAATGTGTTCTTTCTGATGATATCCCATCTCGTTTTCCAGCTATTTTGCGTAGATATATTGTCTCTATAGTATTTAGTTTGTTTTCCTATTTCTGCTGCAATAACCAGGATTGTTGTAGTGCATATAATACAGTTCTCAATATGCCAGTTGCTTTTCTAGTTCTGTGTGCTATTTTTAGCTCTGTGCATATTTTGTTTATCCAAATACTCAATATTTTTGCAGTTTCTTGAGGTTGTCTGTCATCAATATTACAACATTATTGTTAATAGATTTCTATATCCCAGGACTATTTGCAATTTTCTCTCTTCCTTCTCTGAACTCCTCTTATTTTTCTCCTTTCATTTATGTACACTTTTACATTATCTTACTTTACTTCAGTTTGTTCTAAACGGTTCCATGTTGTTTTTCTGTGTGTTATGTCAAAGACAGCTCTTAAATCTAGAAAAGCTAGGACTAGTTGCCCTCCTGTTCTTTGTTTTTGCTCAGTGACACTTCTTATGATGAAAATATTGTGTACACAAAAGCTGCTTGTTTATCCTCGATTTTATTGTCTGTATATTTTCTTAATTTTCTCTCTATTATATGTGCATATACTTTAAATCCTACTGAGGATAGATACATAATTCTCTAATATTCACAAATTATTTGGTTAGAGTCTAACTCTTAGACTGATAAGATTATGTTAGATCTAAGCTAGATCTTTGTTATCCTTTCTACTTACTTTCCCCATCTTGTTTTTATTTATCGCCCTTCTTCCTGTTTTTATATTCTAACTATTGTTCCTCTTTCTTCTCGTTTTCTCTCATATCGAACTTCTTGTAATGTGGTTTCTCCATATCATCTGTTTCAGCACGTTATTTTCATCTTTTTCCTTTCATATTTTTTATCTTTTTTCAAAAATTGTCTCATTTGTTTTACATCCTTCGTTCAATTCTGTCCCTATTCTGATTAGGTTTTTCAGGTTTCCCTAATCCTTGCAGCATGTTCTGGAATAGGTATTACCGTCTGTAAAATGGTCGTAGCCGCAACTAAAATCACTCCCTCTCAGCCCACCCACAGCTCACCATCTCCAAATAGTGAGAGGGAACCAAAGGAAAGAAAAAAATATTCCCTATTTATTCCTTTGCTTCTAGAGAAATATTTTTCTAAAAAAAGCTCTGAAATGACAAGAATATAGTGAAACACTTCTGATTTACTTGTTTTATGTAAATGAAGGGTTTCAGGCATATTTCTGTTGTGTTGCATGTTCCTAAATTATGTTTTTAAATTTTATTTTCTTCTACATAAAATTTAAAACATTTCTTGGATTTTCAAGCTTGTTGCTTTTTATGTTGTCTAGAATCAAGGTTCTAGCCCTTTGTTTGTATGTAATATAAAAGCAGTTTATTTCATTTTCAAGTAGGTTAGTAAACCAATTTTTTATTCGCGTTTATTTAAAATATACAGGCTGATTCTGATATAAGTACAGATATTTTAACAGGTGACAAGCCGAGCCCTAAATATGTAAAAATGACGGTGTATCAGAAAAAAATATTTTAAGTTTTGAATAAAATATGACAATAACGCCGAATTATCATCAATAAATGTTGTTTTGCAACATTTCATGTTATTCCCGCTAAAGGAAGTTGATTTTCAACGCGACACATATTGAAATGGACACAGCACCGTACTTAGAACCGAATGCCCACATAAAAATGACATTTTTCGAAAATTTAAAATGAAGATGGAACTGCCGTTTTTGCAGATTTGGGTTTGGGTTAAGGTCAGCCATGACCTATTAAAATATCTGTACTTATTTCAGAATCATCCTGTATAAACAAATCGTGAAAGAGGATATGCTCAATATAATGTTAAATTTACAAGCAGCAAATTTTATGATTACCAAATCTCATGGGATTGTGTTATGTTTATATTTTCTTGGAAACACAATAAAGGTAGACTATTATTATAAGTGGGCAATTTAAATAAACAATTATTGCATATGTAATAATGTTTATTGCATTAGGGATATTTTAGCCTTGATACTACAAAATATATTCTTAACAAACTACATGCATGGATTATGTTGTGGAGATAAATTAATATGATTGCAATAAACTTTAGCATTTGGATCGCTGGGTACTGGAATTCGAAACAATTTTCCTTGAGGCATACATACGCATAATTTATATTGAGACGTCGCAAATGCCCCATCTTTGGTTTTTGTAATCGGAATTCTGTTCAAATCTAACGTCGTGCCATTTCGTCCGCTAAATACGATCGATCCATTTAACGACTTTAAATATATATCTTGATCAGCACTCCATAGCATCGTCGCACCTTCTATATTAGTTCCTTCAGCACCTTTCAAACTAATCGTTTTTCCTTCGATTGTCAAACTTTCCTCAACAGGACTCACAACCCTATTCGTTTGGGCTGATTCCGTGTGGATGTTTTTAATGTATGTCAGTACGTTCAAATTTGGAGAATTTGTCGTAAATACTGTTTTACCGTTACCATTTTTTACATCGAAAGACTCCATTTGACGAAAAATGGTGCCGTTTTTGCCGATTTTTATCTTGTTCGACGGCCTGCCGTTCCGCGAAGACAAATTGATTAAAATGGAACCATTTTGTCCGGATATTTCGATCGGAATGTCAAGGTAGCCTTCGAGTTTCCCGTCGCGTTTGTACACATGGCCCAAATCGGCATTACCGAAAAATTTTATGGATGATTCTTCGGGCACCAATTCGAGGCTTTGCATACCTTGGCCCAATCGCAAAACTCCCAAAATGGTAGCCGTTAGGATTAGGTTTCCTACTGCTAAAGTAAATAAGAGACAAATTAATGTCCAAAAAGCGAATGTTTTTCTTCCTCTTATGCCGGTTTTATGCAAGTATTGTTCGTGCACCGGAACATAACCGGCTTTGAAGTTGTTATTATGGTGCTTTGAAACACTTCGTTTTAGTAATGCTTTATCACGCATGCTTAGAGAATCCATTCCATCGGAATAGTGATCGGAAGAAGGTGATCCATCTCGGAGATCGTTCATATTTCTAGAAAACAAATACATATACCTATTAGTAATGGGTATCATCATATGTTATACTGAATATGCTTGTTGCAATTTCAACAAGTATGATGAAAATATATATGTTCAAACAAAATATAAAGGAAAAAATAATTCAAGAAGCAAATTGTTTAATTATTGTTTAATTATTATAAATTCTAACAGAACGTGTTGGTTGGGCGTATAAAAAAGAATTGTAAATGAAATGTGTAGAATAAATGTACCGAATGTGGCTAATCAAGTAGAATGTTCACAAAAAAGGCCAACAAATGTTAATATTTGCTTAGCCTTATCCAATAAATCTTCTAGTGAAAACCCTATACAGAAACAGAATTTTTACGACTAATTCAGCCTCAAGTAATGACTGCAAATGAAAATAAATTCATTAAAAACAAAATCTTTAAAGTAAAAAATAAAAGTATTTCTCTTGAAATTTATTGTAGGAAGCAAATATATTTTATAAGACCGACTTGAATTTAAGAAGATTGCATTGCAAAAATGACGCGAGCCACGAACGAAATAGAGAAATAACTAAGGAGTACAAGTAACATCTTTAATGAAGATGTAAAGAGTTTGTGCGAAAGCAATGAAAGCTTAAGAAGAAATATGAATTGTTAAATAGAAAAAAAATCACAAGAAATTTGAAAAAGTGATGATGGTGATCTTCGAAAATGGTGTAATTATTATCTCAGTGTAGAGGGTTTGGTGTTTAAACGAATAAAAGCGGTTATTAAACAGAGAAAAAAAGAGAAACGATAACTTCTAGAACAGTTAATATATAATAATAAGTATGAAATACAAAGTGGAAGAGTCGAATGAAGCGTATTGCATCCCATCCATACAGAGGAAGAATTCTTATAACTACAATGCTTAGATATATGGTTATTGGCATTGGCATTGGACAAGACGAAGAATAGGGAAAAGAAATAAACGCCTATCAAGATAGAAAAGAAATAGACTAGAAATGTGTACTGCATACTCGGCACATATGGAGAGAGAAGAAGTAAATTTCAGAAACAAATAACGTAAGAGTGAAATATGTGGAAATGTGATTTTTGCGGACAAGAAAATTATATTTGAAGGCACTGAATGCAGTACAACCAACCCAACCCAGTACAGAAATAATAAAGAATTACGACTCCCAGTAAAGAGAAGTGTATACAGAGAGCGAACATTTTATTATCGTTGATGTATTCAATAAATAAACAGTACCTACTGCTGATCAGTGTTATTAAACAATGTATTTATTTAACAACAAAAAAATGCGTCATTCTTCTTAAAAATAATGGAAACTAATTTTTCGTAGTAAAATGTTTTAACCAGTTATATTTGAAGGCACTGAATGCAGTACAACTAACCCAACCCAGTACAGAAATAATAAAGAATTACGACTTGCAGTAAAGAGAAGGGTATACAGAGAGAGAACATTTTATTATCGTTGATGTATTCATTAAAAAAACAGTACCTACTGCTGATCAGTGTTATTAAACAATGTATTTATTTAACAACAAAAAAATGCGTCGTTCTTCTTAAAAATAATGAAAACTAATTTTTCGTAGTAAAATGTTTTAACCAGTTTTAGAATAGTTAGTAACAGAAAATACAAATAAATTTAAGCTTTCTTAATTATTTATATTCGTTTCGGGTAATTCATTGTATTTTAATCACTATGGTAAATATTTTAACAAGCTCAATGCAATTTAAAACAGTTTTTCTTACCATTTATGTGCGAGAACAAAATACCGTGAATATAGCAGTCGAAGATGTTCGATTAACTGTGGTTAGAGCGTCGCGACGCATGTGCGATCATTTGGGAAGTGTCTTCTATATTTACTTCACACACTTAACAAATTTATAAAAATGTTAAATGTTAAGAAATATTTATGTTTCATTATATTTTTGAAGATTTCTCAGTCGAAATATTATAAACAAATGACGTCATAAAAACATCTTATATCTTGGTTATTTCTCTCCATTTGCAATACCAATATTATAAATATATTTGAAATTGTAATTAACCTACTGGCCTAGCTTTTATGCATTTTATGATATTAAAATCTGTAATGATCAATTTATCGGTACTTGAAGTCGCTTTATAAATAACCCTGTTCCTGTCTGTGTTTTAATATCTTTAATAACTAAATTACATTTAATTTAATAACCGTATTAATTTAAATTACATTAAGGTTTAAGGTTAATAACCTACTGATTAAATGAAGCATCAAAATTTTCGACAAGTCTTTTATCAACTCACATCAAAATATTTGGTTTATATTATTTTTCTAAATTTGGAAAAAATCTTTCATCTTGAAAATCTAAAAAATATTTTTTACAGAAAAGATGGATGGTTCACAGATCTAAAAATTATTTGTTTTTAAAGAAAGTAAATGGCCAGTAATAATTAGCAAACAATATGAGACGACAAAATCACTAACATTATTTTAAAAATAAAATATTGCCTTTTTGTTTACTTCATTTTTGATGAGGTTTTTGCAGTGAATTAAACGAAAGAGCGAGTTTTTACTAGTTTTATTATATCAAAAAGATACACACAACTTTTAACAACAACTTTCTGTTATTATTAATTAAACCTTGACAACAACATATAGACTACTTAATTATATTACCTACATAAAATACAATGTAAACTTTGATTACCACCTCTCCTTAATCAAATGTTCCGTTGCATTTCAAACAAGTTTAAACTAATAATTTTCTTAATCCTAAACTATCTCTTAATTTAACAAAATGTTCACCTACTAATGCTTTTGTCAATATATCTGCAATTTGATCTTTTGAACAAACGTACTCTATTGAAACCAATTTTTCATTTACCAAATTTTTAATAAAATTATATTTGACATCAACATGTTTTAAACGCTTATGTTCTCTTTTATTTGTCAACTTGATACAGGATTGATTATCTTCATAGATGGTAAATATAGTTTTTGTATAACCAAAATCTGTTAGTAAATTTAATAGCCAGATTCCTTCACGAGCTGCTTCAGCAAGGGCTATATATTCTGCGTCGGTCGAAGAAATTGCTACATTACTTTGCTTCTCTGTGCTCCAACATACAGAACTACCAAAGATTTTATAAAGAAATCCACTTGTAGATTTTCTGTCACTTTCGTCACCTGCCCAATCAGACAGAGTCTGCATATCCTATGAGTTTTGTTTCATTTTTCTTGCTAAAGAATAATTCTAGATCAAGTGTTCCCGTAATATATCTCAGAATTATTTTTAGACTTTTCCATAGTTGTACAGTTGGATTACTTTGATAACGACTGCAATAATTGACAGATGCGCTAAGATCTGGT
>JAFFZR010028551.1:0-11861 GCA_018397195.1 Lethrus apterus | reverse complement strand
TAATCCGTTTTAAATAAACTTGTGCTGTTTCTGCTATTTCTCTTCTATCCTTTCCTTCAAGAACTCTATTAATTTGTTGTCTTTTTTAGTTCTACAAAAATTGTTCACAATTTTCCTCTGCTCCATATATTTCCGTTTGTCCTGTTCGTTTCCTGTTTGTAGACAAATAACTTAACACAAAAAGGAACAATATTAAAGAATACTTAAAGAAACGCTATTAGAGAATACGAAAAGACATGAAAACTTATTTAAATATGTCATAAATTTCAAATTTTTTTTATTGTAACCATGTCAACGATATTATAATCAGTATAATTTTTTAATTCGTCATATATAGTTTTCTCAGAAGTTTACGTAAAGATAAAAAAAGGTGATACATGGTGTGTCAGCACCTCTACCGGACTGGAGAATAACAATGGTTTGGAACAAGGATAAGGTTTCAGTTGGCCAATCCAAGTAGACTTTCTATCTTGTTATATTTTCTATTGTGTGAATGGTTCCGTATGCCGCCACGTAATTTCATATCGCGCCGCGTTTGCGAAACATTCACTACCGCGGCACCGCGTTTGCGAAACATTCACTTCCGCGGCACCGCGTTGGTGTGTGTAGACCATTAAATGAAAATGAATATCCTTTAGAAAACGACCGAGCCACCGCCAAAACAAAAACGATCACGGTGCAATAAAGCAAATCCAACTAAATGGGTTAAAAACAAGAAAAACAAGAAAGAAAAAAAATGTTTGATTGTTTGGCCTATAAAACAAAGACAGGTATGAGACCAGTCAACCGCAACCAGTCAACCGCAACCAGTCAACTGTGGATCGTGCGAATTTGAATGCATAAACGCATTTACTGAGGACAGAGTTAAAATTTCTGAACATTTTTGGTCACTTTCTGATTGCAAAAGACAGAAAGATTTCATTCTAAAATGTGTTGAATCCAAATCGCCGGTGCGACCTGTAGCCAATGTTCTGCCCAATAGGAGACGAAAATGTAGCAAATCGTTTTATTTGACGAAAAATGAAACCAGATATAGAGATATAAAGCGTTTTTAAATTACAAGGATGTATTTTTGTAGCAGAAGATAGGCGTGGCAAAAAACCTCTTCATAACAAAAGTAAAGATGAAGATGTGGCCTTTGTGAAACAACGCATAGAGATGTTTCCTACAATGGAGTCGCACTATTGTAGGAAAAGATCACAAAGACGTTATTTATATTCAAAATTGTCCATTACAAAAATGTTCTCTTTATATAAAGATTTTTGTACAGAGAATAACCGAATTCCATTATCATCACAATCTATGTATCAATAAATCTTCTGCACATCATATAATTTGTCATTCTTCATTCCTAAGAAAGACCAGTGTTCTCTTTGCTGCAAGTATATGGAATCTAAAAGAGTACAATCACTGACTGATCAACTAGAAACGTTGTATAATAACCATATGGTAAGAAAAAACGAAGCTAATATTTGGACACTCTTTCATAGAAGTGGATAGCATGCACAGTGCTATTGAAAGGAAAAAAACGTGTATCTGTTAATTCTGTTATGGATTGCACGAACATCATGCAAAGAGCCAGATCAAGAAGACACAGAAAAACAGCCAATCCATACCATGTGAAACAGTTAAATTTTTCTGATATGCTAGACCTTAAAGACCTCTCTAGACGCATGGTGAAAAATCGTCTCAAATACGAAAATGGTGATATTGTTAAATGGCTTCAAATTAAATGTTTGCGTTACGAAAAAGTGAATCCAGGTATCATAAAAGTACGATACAGTCACAATGGTGACTCTAATGATATTAGATTAAACATATTAGGAAGAGGCCGACAATGTTATGTGAAAGAAGTTAAGAAGGCTTATAATGAACCTCTTCCCATAAGCATTCTAAAAAAGCAAGACTTATTAAAACTTTGTCGCAAGGGAAATATACCGCAAGAATTACATTCATTGTATGAATCACTTCCTACGAACGGTAATATATCAGATCAGAGAACTGGACCTGCCATTGATGAAGATGAAGAAGAAGAGGATTAGAAAATACCCAATTTTATTATTATAATCTTGTTACAATTTTGATAATAATAATGCTCAATATAAGTATGAACATTTCTCTTAAATTTTTTATTACTAAAAATCTTGAATACCCAAAAAAAACCAGTCCTATTGATCAAAAATTGAAAACAAAGGAGCTATTTATAATGCATGCAAAGGTGAGGCGCGCAAAGGCGAATTTGAGACAAAATATGCAAACAACGATTTAAATATTACAATTATCTCGAAAGTGACTAAAGGTCACTTAGTGACTTCTTGCAGGACGGGGACGACGATTTATATTATTAGTGTATTATTAATAATGATTTCATTGTTAATATGTAAAATAATAACAGTGATTCGTATGTATTTTAATATATTTGTGTGTCGTAATAAATATATTTTTTAAAACATTTATATCTTATTAATAAGAAACATATTTACAAATAAATACTTATCACAATCTTTTTTGCGAGGGGATATAGCTCAGTGGTAGAGCGTTCGCTTTGCATGTGAAAGGCCCCGGGTTCGATCCCCGGTATCTCCACTCTGTTTTGTTTTATTAATTTTTATTACACCTTTGTCATTAATATTCTTTCCACCAGGTATCAGAATAAGAAAACATTCTCCTGGTTAATACCTCTCTGCTTTCGACCAATAATGCAGGCGTGTTTGGTCAAAGGCAAGTGTCACGAATGGCTGCAAAATAATTATGAAGATTTGCAGCAGTCTTATGAACAACTGAGGGCTTTATGCTTCCAAAACAAAAACAACGACGAATGCGTAAGTAGAATCAAACTTTTAAATGTGAAGTATTTTTATTACGAGGGTGTTAAGAATATGGAAACCAAATTTTACAATACTGTTCAATGAGCGAGGGGGATATTTTGAGAATCTTGTAAATACTTTTCAAATAATAGTGAGGCATTATTGGTTGTTGATGGACGGTGCTTACACAAGATCCCTTAATTGACGGCAATTTCGTACCTTTTTGGAAACGTATAGATCTTTTTCTTTTCTGGGATTCGATCATGCCATTGATGACAATCCATTGACTTTCATTTTTTTCATAGTAAATTTTTTTAGTCTTATCATAAAATGAGAAAATTTGAAGTGCTCATGAACCTACTGATCAGCGGAGAAAAAATCTGCAAAAAAATTATCCAAAAATGTAATGAACACATTGTCTTCACCGAAGACGACGAATACGTCCATGAAGGCAAGTCAAACTCAAAGAAAACAAAAAAACGAACGAAATCTTTAAAAGCTAAAGTAGCAAAAATAAAGAATAGCGACCTAACGGAACGACTGAACTTTACCGGAATGAAGCTCTTGTCGCAAAAAGATTCAAATATATTCCTAATCGTTGATGAAACTAAAACAGTTAACGCGAAAAAATACGACTGCCAGGCCTTTCAGATGAAAGACAATTTTTACGAAGCTAACACTAAGTGCGAAATAGTCGACTCAATAAAACAAAATTTGTTCATTGGACACGAATCTGAATCAGAACTTCACTGTGAACGAGCCGAGAGCACATATTCTTATTCGAACAATGACTGGAAGAACAAAATACTCAATCTACCATTTAATGCAAAACCTCCAAAATCTTATACTTTGGATGACCAATTTTACTTTAAACCCGACGAACTGGAGGCTTTTAACGGACCACCGCTTCAATCAAAATTGGACGGTGAAACTTTGGATGCAATTTTGTATCCAGTGTTGAGGTATCTTGGGATTTTGTTGAAGAAAATTATCACAAAGTACCAAAGACATTGGGAAATTGATAAAACCGTGGAGAATGAAATGGGAAAATTTAATAAAAGTGAGTCATGTATTTCGTAGTAAAAATATTGCTAATTGAGATAGTTTCAGAGAAACATGAAAAACTTGATGAAGCCAAAGATGTTCTCCAAGAGCTGGAGAAGGAAAAAATCGATCTCCTTGAAACTGAATTCAACGGACTAATGTCGTATATAAAAGAAGTAGCTACTAAAGATATGCAACAATGTCGATTATTAATCAAAAATGTTGAAAATGTTCTTCTTAATCATGAAATACGTGGTAAAACTATAATTTCGGAGGTATGTCCCATGGAAACGATATTTGTCAGTGTCTCCATGCCAGAAAACGTTGACCTGCCGAGCACTAATGCCGAGAATGCGCTGACAAAATACATGGAAGATGTACTGAACAATCGGTGTGAACCCATTGACAAAATAAAAATTACTATTACGGAACCGCGCAGCACGCCACAGTCTAAGAACTATGTATCAGATGACGTTCTTTATATGAAAGAAATTGCTAAATTGCCCAAAGCAAAGTATGTGGATGCAAAAATCGCATCTGAGGCCCAAAAAAAGACGTTGAAACATGCTTACCACATGCAGTCGTCTATCGTGAACGTTTGCGACTATGAAGAAGACTTGAATCAGTGCGAAGAGTTGGATTTTGGAGGCTACGAACGAATGTCTAAAACAATATTGTTTTTCAACAAAAATGCCTACCAAACACGTCCAGAATTAGTATTTTCAGATACGTTCGTCGACCCGTTACGTAAGCGAGAAAACGAGAGCGAAACGAGCCGCTGGTGTACTTTGGTTAGAAGTTTGGAAATGATGGATAACTGTCAAGAATTTCTTGAAGGCACCGTCAGAATAAGCTGCAAGGAAAAGCGCCAGTCACACGTTATCTCAACTGGAGGCAATTTTACACCAGTAGAGCTGGGCTTGGACGCTTGCAATCGCCCCTTAGCAGTTAAGCGCATTCCCAAAGGTAGCTGTGTTTGTGAAATGATTAAGACCATGTTGATCGATTTACTCGATCTCAGGCATAAGAATTTGCTGCATTATTTTGCCTGCGAATACGATAACAACGAGTTAATTATTGCCACACCGCTTTGCGAGTACAACGTCGGTCAGTACTTAATGCTTATGAAGCAAAATCAAACCAATTTGGGTGCGTTAGAAGTGGTCAAACAATTCTTAACAGGTTTGTTGTTCTTGCACGATAGGACAAATCCAATTATCCATGGTAATTTAAAACCATCCAATATTTTTGTCGATATTAACGGCATTGTGAAAATCGCAGAATTTGGCATACACAGGGTGCGTTTTGTAAAAAAAAATTACAATATTACACAATATATCCGATTTGTAGGCTCTTTTCAAATTCAAAGAGGCTCCAAATTCCTCCATAATTTGGTTTGCAACAGAAACATATAGAACCTTCAAGCAACTTTCCACAATGGAATGCACATGCGCTTCTGATATTCAAGTTGCAGGCAACCGAAGGTAATTATTTTCTTCTGATTTTTGTTTAACTTATAATTTTAGGTATGTTAGTGCACTTTCTTATGACGGCTGGTAAACATCCTTATGGTGATGACATGAGGATAATTTTGAAGAATCTCGACAAGGCAGTCCCTCAACTCACGGCAAACGATTTGGAATTGCAGGATTTGATTACATGGATGTTACTGTACGAACCCATAGAACGGCCGAATATTCAACAAGTTGTTACGTGTGTGAAAATCTTTTACTTAAAATATAATTTTGTAATTTTCATATTCCAGACATGTTTATTTTTGGTCTCCAGAAAGAAAATGGCGTTTTATTCTGACTTGTGCTGGTTTTTGCTCAAAAACGGGCATTCCTCCGTTCAAATTAGATGATCTACACATTTGTTTGGATAAAATTGCTGCAAAAGATAACATCAAAGGTAAATGGGTGCAGGTGGTCAAACAACAGTTTCCAAAAATTTCATTTATAAACAACGATGATACACCAACTGGACTTTTGAAGTTCATACGAGCATGCATGGATAGCAAAGCACCTCTATGTTTCCACACAGATTTGAATCTTTCAAATTACATATTGACTTCATTTCCAGCTTTTGCTTTGTCACTTTATCGAATGTTGGAGAATTCTGTTTGGGTGAATCATTTGACGTTTTCAAACTTTTATTCTGTCGATAATATATTTACATAGATGTTTTTATGTTTTCAAAGTTTATGAAATTTTAAATTTGACTTAATTTTTAATTTTAGAGACAGCCATGGCAACTATAGGTATTTTTTTAATGTTTAAATATACAATTTGCATTTATATTTATTTATATTTTTCAAAAATTGTTTGAAAAACATATGAAATAAAATTTTAATCATTGTAATGTTTTAATTATAATCTTTGGTCACGATACATTTTATATAGTTAGAATTGCATAGCAAAAGCATATGGTTATGAACGTATAACATTAAACTCATTTGATCAATGAAAATTACAGATAATTTTAAAGCAGTATTATAAATAAAAAAAATATAAATGTACAATAAATGTAAATTATAATATGTTAGTAAGATATGTATTATTCTTATTCTAAATAAGCACAAACTTATGCCAATAAATCATTAAGCTTGAAAAAGCTTTTAAATTTATATTCGGCTTATTTGAAAAGTTTACATACAGGTTTCAGTTAATGTTTTAAGTAAGGACATGAAATATTTAGTAAAGTGAAATTAGAATCAGTTATCATTTGCTGCAAATAAATCAAGGGAAAATATAAGATCTTAAAATAATATGAGATCATGGTAAAATGTAAATTCTGCAAGGTTTACACTGACTAGCAAAAGGTTGACATAAAAGAGAAACATTTTTATTATTAAATAAATCAAATGACTAATAGTATCAAGGATCATTAAAATAATAGAGAAACAGAGAGAATAACAGAAAAACAACTCAAGTAACTTTTATGAAAACTGACGAAGAGGGACCCACCCAAGGTGTATGGTGAACACTTCTAAGGATTTTTTTCCTTAAGCAAAAAATGGATGAACCATATAGCATGTGTTTATTGGTAAAAATTGCAAAAAATATTGCATTATGTGGAGAGTGCAACATGGCTGTCATTTTACCATTTTGGTGGAAAAGTATATTTTTCAGTATTTCTATTAAGTTTCATGTTGATTGTGTTTAAATTTTTCAGAAAAAAAATTGAATTAGATTTTCGAAGGTTACCAAAGGTTTTAAATAAATCTAATAATGAAAAAGTCCTATTTGTTGATTTTTGCTGGGCTTAACTGAGAATTAATATGGAAGAAATTTAGTTAACCAAGAAAATTAAATGTAATTTTGTCGTTATCATATAACTACAGCACCAGACTCTGCTCGGCTATCAGGTAATGGAGGGCAATTCGTCCATTCATTGGTTACAGGATCAAAACACTCAACGGAAGATAGGGTAAATTGTGATCGGTAAAAATCTTCATTGATTTGTGCGCCACCTATTACATATAATAAACCATCAACAGCAGCAACAGCTGGTCGGCTTCGTGCCAAAGACATGGAAGGAACAGACGACCATTTATTCTAAAAAAAAAAAGAAAAATACTTACACAATATGGAATTTGCATTACAATTCTTATTTAATAAAAAAATCCACATGAAAATATTAGCGTTATTAATCCAATTTTAATTTGAGTCCTCTAGTTTCAAAGCCCCCTAAATCCATTTTTAATGTTATATGAGTTAGATAGCACAACAGGTTCCTTATGAAAATCTACTGATTTATACACTCTAATAATGTCAAACTCCACCAAATTCCATTTAGAATTCACTGTTAAAATTTGCCTTAGTTTCAAACTCCACCAAATCTATTGGAAATAATTTTCAAACGCCACTAAATCTACATCAGCCAATCAGAACGTGAATAAACAAAGCTGCAACTGCAACCTTGGGAAATATAAATCTGTCAGCAAAAAAAGCAAATGTTTGAACGCACTCAATCCAGTTTTGATAGAAAGTGGAATACCATTTACGTTTCTCAAGCTAAAAAATGTAGATGCGCTGCTAAGAAAACATTTGGGAGCAGAATGGAAAAGGTTTGCCAAAACTGAACTACAGTAAACTCTCACTAGTCCGAATACCACCTATTCCGAAGTACCTCGTAGTCCGAACGCACGTCTGTTTTGCAAAATTCCGAACGCTTGAGCTTCGAAGTACCTTATAGTCCGAAAGCCGAAATGTTGTGTTTACTTCGAAGAACGCCATAGTCCGAAACGCCTATGCAAAAACGGATTCGGATCAGTGAGAGTTTACTGTATTACAAAACGGTTTACGTAAGGTATATTATGTGAACACCCAGAAGACATTCTGCATCTATTAGTCTAATTTCATTTCGTTCTTGTTGCTTTTCAAATAATAAAAAGTTTTCTTTTGTTTTTTGTCATTGTTAGTACCTATTAATAAGTAATTATTTTCTAAAAGTTGGTAATACCGTTTTTTTTAATTAAAGATTTTCTGCTACTATTTTGTTTTTTTACGCTTTCCCTTTTTTCAAACCTACTTTGTTCGGAATCAAAACACACGGAATCCACAATATTGACTTTCAAATTCGATTAAATTCAATAATTGGTTTCAAACCCCACCAAATCCATTTTTATTTTCAAAATTGTGACTTTCTTGTTCGTATATCGTTTGTCCACTGTGTCATTTTAGGATCTAATACTGTAAAGTAATTTGAGGAAAAAAATCATTAATGTGTTACCGCTAGGTATAAGTTAGTTACACAGTTTTTCTTAATTTCTGAAAAAGTCACAAAAGTGGATTTAGGGGGTTTTGAAACTAGAGGATTTGTTTTAATAAATTCAGTAATGAAATCCAAATTTAATACTATCTGTATAGTAATGTGTCATGTGATATACGCACTAAAACCACAAATTCAGTGCTTATAATAATGAGTGGTAAAATAAAAACGTGGTCAAGGGAGTAATGAATAATTGTCTTGGCTCTAATGCCTATCCTAGCTCTTACTCCAGACTACTCTAGAATTAAATAGAGCATGAAACAATGACGTCTTCTAACTTCTAAGCATGATAAGTGATAAGCAATACTGCTCTGAACAGACAGTGTAATAAAAACAAAAGTCTTATGTTACAAAAATTCAATTTGACAGTTGACAGCAGTACTGTAAGGTAAAGTTATCAGTTATCAATTATCAGGTTTCTCTCATAACAAGAAGCCAGGCTGAAATCTATAAACTTTATTTCAACCCACCTCTTTGATATAGATACCACTCCAACATTGAACTTAGAAATTTATAGTAACGTAGAAAATAATGGAACAAAAAGCATGGTGAATGGACAAAATACAGAAAGGGTAAAATATCAAAGAAAAAAAGATTATGATGTATACAGTGTGTAAAGTGATGAGGTTTCCTATAGGGAAAACTTTTTTGAGTTTTAGGAGAAAAACTTATTCTTTATAAAAAATTTTGCTTGTATCGAAACCCCTTATAGTCAAAGCAAAATCCAGTAATCACTTAAGATCAAAAACTGAAACTGAAATTATGTCGAGTTGTTGATTGTAAATATGAGTTAAGTTCGAATCTTACATCAGTATTGTGTTACCTGTAATTGTCGACTTTAGACAAAAGGCAAATGTCATTTCGATAAAACTTTTATGCTTTTCTGTTTATAAACAAGGATAGCCACGAAACTCAAACATTTATCTTATTATTTTCTGAATAAAAAAAGAAATGTTATTTTTAATAGAATAATTTAATTTTTAATTGTACAGTTATTCCACATACTGTCCTCCACATCTAGCGCAATCTTCAACTCTTTTGCTAAATTGTTTGTAAACGTTGTTCAACATTTTAACATTAATTTCTCAAACAGCCTCCGCAATCCGCATTTTTAGATAATTTACATCATTTCCCATTGGTTCCCTATACACTTTTTGCTTTAGGTAACTCCAAAGAAAGAAATCCATGGGAGTCCGGTGATCGAGCTGGCCAATGTATTGGACCATGTCGTCCAATCCATCTACTAGGAAAATGTAAATTTAAGAATTCTCTAACAATCAAGGTACCATGAGCTGGACACCCATCTTGTTGGAAGTAGATGCGTCGCAATTCCTTTTGCTCAAGAGAAGGCAATAACAAATTCTGAAGCATTTCCAAGTAATTGTGTTGATGTAAAGTTCCATTAAAAAAATAAGGTCCAATGATTCTGATAAACATCATTCCGCAGCAAACATTGACTTTTTGGTATCGCTGATTTCTGGCGTTAATTCTAAAATTTGGATTATCCTTTGATCAATATCTACAGTTTTGTGAGGAAACAGTACCATTTGTCGAAAACGGTGCTTCATCACTAAACATTAAATTCTGATAAAATAGTCGATGTTCCATAGCGTTCTCACCAACCCATAAACAAAACTCGAGTCTAAAAGCGTGATCTGCAATTTCTAAGGTGTGCCTGATTTATATGGATAAATTTTATTCACTTTATAAATTGTTTATAATAAAGTATGACTAACATTAAGTTCAGTTGCTCGCTGGCATAAAGAACTCCTAGGATGTTCCGCAACTGATTTGATAGCCTTAATGGTCACAACATCATCATTGTACGCTTTGAGAGACTTCTTTTTATCAGCAACGGATCCCGTTTCATCAAACTTTTTAATTAATTTCTTTAAAGCTGTTCTGCTTATACTTACATTCGGGTATTTTTCATTAAATAACTGCATTGCATATTTATACGAGACTTCTCCTATACCATAACGTTTCACCAGGTAGATTCGCTGCTCTCAAAATTTTTTTTCAGATTAAGCTCGCTGAACTGTCAGTAAATGTCATTAGTTAACGAGTAATACATGGGTAATACGATACTGATGTAACATTCGGACTTAGTCATATTTAGTCAACACTCGACATAATTTCAAATTTCTGATCTTATCTTAAGTGATTGCTGGATTTTTCTTTGATTATAAGGGGTCTCGATGCAAGCAAAAATTTTTATAACGAATAAGTTTTTCGCCTAAAACTCATATTAAAGAAGTTTTCCCTATAGGAAACCTCATCACTTTACACACTGTATAATGTGGGAAGGAAAACAGTTAAGGAGAAAATGGATAAACATGAATCATGGGAACAGTTTGGAGAAAAAATGGCAAAAGCACTAACTTCTATGGAATGTTGAACTAAAAATTATTATTAAAAACAAAAAATAAATAAAAAAGAGGGATACTGATTGAAGGAAAAGTATGGAAAATTTTTGAAAAAAGGTGGGATAAAAACAAAGCATATACGAAAACACCAAAGTATAGTAAGAGTTAGAAATGAAGAATCAAACACCTTTAGAAATAAACTCAGCCCGAAACAAGGTTGTATGCTCTCTTATTTAATATAATGTTAGATAGAGACATGAAAAAATGCAAAAACAAAAAGAGAGGATACATGATAGGCAATAGGAGTGAAGAAATGAATAAGGAGAAAACCATAATAATAGGGAACCATACATGGAATCAGCAAATATAAGCAAGAGGTAAACAAGTTTATACAGGTGTCCCATTAGTGCGATATACTTCGATATCTCCGTTGTTATGCAAAATACAAAAAATATGTTATGACAAAAGTTTTTTGAATTAACGGTCTCCACCACCTAAAATTTTCAGTTATACGGAGTGTTTCGTTTGTGCGCAACCACGAACAACTTTAATATTTTAAATGGAACATCCTATATATTATTACGTTTTTCAATTCACTGGGTAATTCTAATATAAGTTTGTATAAGATAATATTTGTCTATGTCTATTCGTTTTTAAGATATTTGCATTTATACAAAAATTTTGACAGCTGACGGTCTTCGGCAAAACGCCTGTAGTTCAATAACGAAATACAGCAAGATCATGAAATTTTATGCAACACTAGAGGGATCTTTAGTGATAATAGTAAAAGCATTAGAAATTTGATATGTAACACAACATACTTAATAAATCTTCTTCTTTTTGAAACAATTGAAATGCGGAAAACTTAATT
>JAFFZR010028550.1:0-11866 GCA_018397195.1 Lethrus apterus | reverse complement strand
TGGGAGCACTGGATGGTGGAGTGCGATGGAGGATGGGACAAGGAGGTGAGGAGTAGGGGGAAAAATGGAGAATCTGCTTCAGCGAGACGGGGAAGGGAGAGGAGTTATTAAAAGTAGTTAAGGAAAAAATCGGAAAGTAAATGTATATACGAGATGCCAAATAAAGGTCTTTTTTTTTTTTTTTAATTACAACTTAAGATATTCATACATCAAAAACAAGTTATCTAATATACAAATTTTTAAATTAACCTTTAAAATTTTATTTTTAGCAAGCAATTATAGAGAAAATAGTGCTGTCGAAAGTACAAAAAATTTTTGGCGACAGCTTTAATTTAATACGTCAAATATATTCCAAAAATAATTCACAAATTCTATTAAATGACCAACTAAATTTAAATTTCAAACCCTTTTTCAAACACTTATTCAAGGTGTCCCGTATCGTTTTATTCAAACTTTGGGAACGAAAAGTAGATTTAATTTCATGAATAAAAACCGTATAAGTGGTATGTCGAATCTGTTTAGTTATACAGTGAGATCGAAAAAAAAAAAAAAAATTAGTTGAAGTATGCCATGAACATAAATAATCGGAAGATATTAAAAAAAAGCTTTTATTGTTTGTACGAATCCAGCTTTTGTAAATGCAGCTTCGTCCGTCCACAGAATCTTTCGAAAAAATCAGCATCTCGTCGTGATTGTCTTAATAGCCGAGGCAAAAATATTAAGTGAACATAATGATCTGTACTGAGAATCCCTTGTCCTTTTCGAAAATGATGCAGATATAGGCCTTTCGATTTCAGGATACGCCAAACACTTGTGATATAAGTAAAGATATGCCGATTTTTGTTTGGCTTACTACGACTAACTTTTTTTTTCAATCAAACTCTATAACTAAACGGATTCGACTTACCACTTATATGGTTTTTACTCATGAAATTAAATCTACTTTTTGTTTCCAAAGTTTGAATAAAACGATACGGGACACTTGTTCATATAGATTTCACAGCCAACTATTATATAAACCTACTTATCCATTTTATAAAAATTTGACATTGTAAGTAACAACACGACATAACCTGATATTTTTATTTCCTGTTATTATCAATTTTCACTTGTAAATCGCCTGAAGATGGTGCAAGCCGAAATAGGTACCGAATAAATACATGATTACCAAACTAGAACTCATTCCTATTTCACACATTGTTATATTTTTGGTAAGTAGTTTCTCTGCTAATTCACAGGAGGGGAACCAATTGTCCATCGTAGTATTTCGATTAGTTCCTTGTATAAATGAATTGCGTATTGAGTGAGAATTCAACCTTGTTTTCCTTACCCATATAGGATGCAATATCAAGAGTGGCCATCAAATAAGTATGAAGTGGCTGAACCAGTTAAAGAATTTTGGAAATTTAAATATGAAGTTGAGGAAAACTTGATATTTATTGGAGACAAGCTATTAGCACCAAAATCTTTGCAGAAAGATGTATTGCGCCAAATACATGAAGGACATCTCGGAATAGAAAAGTGCAAGATAAGAGCAAGTTCGGTTGTACATTGGCCAGGTGTTAATAAACAAATGGAGTAATTGATGGATTCTTGAGTGGTATGAGAAGAAGAAACCTGTAAATTTCTAGGGTTTAATATGGACTGTTAGCTAAAGTGGGATTTTCACACTAGTGAACTATGCTCAAAACGGTTTGTCACGCACTGAGAAGACTGCAACAGGTGATAGCTTATTATTTTGCCAATTTTAATTCAGTAATTAATTATGGAATGACTTGTTGGGAACTTGCTTCGTGGCAGAACATAAACAGACTTTGTAAATTTCGGAAGAGAGCTCTACTAGTTCTGGCTGGTATAAATTATAGGGCCCATTGTAGATACCATTTTTTAACTTTCGCAATGGACCAGATACGGATCTACATTAAGAATTCCGGGGCATCGCTCTTGCCTTTTTGCCCAAAATATACAGCTATTAAAATGTTTAATAAATTGCCACTAAATGAAAAAATTTAATGAAGGATTTACTGATATCTAAGACTTACTATTCGCTTGAGGAATACTATAGTGACGTTCTCACTTAAAATTAGCGCGACCCCTAAATACACATTTAGTGCTTTTATTGTAAGTCTTTTTATTGTATGTTCTTTTATTGTGTATTATGACGTGTCCTATACCTGTACTGGAAAAAAGGATAAATAAGAATTTTTTTATCATTATTATGTGAAAACTATCAAAAGATTCCAAAAAAAGCATGAAAGAAAATTGTTTCAGATATATTATCATATGCAAGGGAGTACTATCTGGTGATAATCGTTTATTATTCTAACTGGATAGAAATGCTAAAACTGGATGGCACATAAGGAACACAATTTAAAATCGAAATGAAAAGAAATACTTGCTAGAAATGGCATTCCAGATATGCCTATAATATCGGAAAATCGTCAGAGAAAGATTTAATTTTGTTATAGTAGCAATAAGTGCCATTCTGTATCTAAAGATTGCAAATCAGTTGAAATCAAGTGGAAATTTGCTATCTCTGAAATATGTAGAGGCAATAGATCCTAATTTTATTGTATGCCGATCTAAAAAATTAAAATTTGCAAAAATATTATTTTTTAAAGGAAATCGTCGCAAAATTTGACTGCAACTTTCTGTATAAAAGTCCAAACATCTTAGTCCGAAGAATTTAAATTATTCTTCGATAAAATCATTTTCTCATATTGTTTTTTCATCAACATTTTCCAGCGTTAAATAATTGCACTGATTTTTGTAAACAATTTCTCTAATATTTGTTCCTTGTAGTTAATTTCTATCTATAAAACAGTCGAAAATGGTTTTACTATATTAAATACAGTTTGTAAATAGGGGTCAGTTTTGAGCTTTCCGTTTGCATTTATGTTGTTAGATTATTAACAAATGGCACAAACTCTAAAAAGTGAAAAAATAATTCTGTAACGGCATCGTTTAATTTATACAAAACATTTTCTACAGCTAATATATCATTGCAGTAATGGAGCGTATTGTTCTAATATTTTAGACACCTAATCTGGACAGGATACAAAATTCTATGAATTTTTATATTACAAAAAGTTTGAAACTGTTCAAACTATGAAATTCTTTTGGGACTTGAACCAAAATATTGTACATGCCCCTTGTTAAATCTTCTATGCATCGAGGAAAATTTTAAGTATAAATGCAAATGTTTTATTTTTTTATGCAAGGGCAACGTGTACGTCGCCGGCACTCAACGTGTTTAAGGAACACATTGTTTACACTCTCTACGTTTTCAACGTAGTATATCATGTGAAGTACGTGGTAAAGATAAACTCATCTAGTTTCAGAATATGTAATAATACTGGGTACGTTCTGTTTAAAATGTTAAATTTATTTGGTTTACCTGAATTATTTGATGTTCAATTTTTTTTTTTCTGATTTCGACACATTATTAAGAATAAATAATCTAATGACTCATATATAACATTTTTTATTAATTAATACAATAGCAGAGATATTTGCTGTGACACATAAAATCAAACAATACAATTTCTTAGTAAAGTCATTAATATGTTATGTTGTCCCATACACTTGCCCCATCAGAAGAAAACCGAATTAAATTTTCCTTTTATGAAATGATCTTACAGAGCAACAATATGATTATATGCCTCACAGGTGGACACATAAGGACTCCAGCTTCTCACGCCCTTATTTTTGAACAGTGGTTTTGATCCTTCCATAGCTTAGACCTTTGGCGATTTTGGAGTCGTGGCAGACAGTTCCGACAAGTTTCACTAATTGGTCCATCACCAAAAAGTGCAAGTTATGTTCTGCGATGATTGCTGCCAAGCGTATTTCACCTGAGAAAATTAAGCAATATTTATTTAATCACTTCACGCACTTGTAACGAAAACTACTTTTATGTTCTAAATTTGTAAAACATTACTTTGAAAAACATATTTAATGTCCAACTGTGCAATAAATTCAGTAATATAATACGCGATTGGCACAAGCCCTGCGATGTAAGTACTGAAAATCGATCTTTTTTTTATATAATAAATTGTTCTAAATTTTTGTGGTCAAATCTTAAAGAATTAACACAATAAAACCAATATAGTGATCAAATATAGGTGTTAACACAGAACGTCACGTTCAATATGAGACATTATATTTTTTCACCTAATATTGTAAAGTATTTGTATTTGTATTTGTATTGCAGATAAAAAAAAAATCATCTTAAAAAAGTTTTATAAATAGCATTGAAATTAGAGTCAAATGAATAAAAGCACACTTTAACACAAATGCCTATATTTTAAATACAAATCAATTTAATAGCAAATCAATTTTAAATTCGTTAGCTATTCTTTAACAGGTATAATATCCCTTCCGCCGTCCCGGTTGTTCCCCGCTTCGCTAATTCGCCTTTCTATACACGCTGTCCAACGTGCCACCAACAAATGTCCCTAACATTAACCATAAATTGTTTTAGTTATATTCAACGTCAGTAGTTTCTAACTTCACTAACGCGTTAAAATTACTATTGTCAATGCGACGATATTCAATATCCTGTTACACAAATACTGAATATATACGTCTATATGCAACACTCATAAGGATAGTGTTTTGACATCGCTTTGTTTATGCACTGCCGACCACACGAATTCGGAATTCGATATCCACCTCTAAATGTAAGTGAGATACAAACGGACACATACATTCAGTGGGTATTTAAAGTTCGAAGTGTTTATTGATTTATTAAGCAATTTCCATTCCATTATTGATCCTTTTTTTGATTTTTTAAATCCGTCCGAAGTTCTTTCGAAACTAAAAATATCGCATATTTTTCTAGATTTTCTGTTTAGTACGCCGTTTAATATTTCTTTGGACTTTAGTATTTATAATTTCAAATTTTTACAGTTCAGTTTTTTTATAAAAATTATTATTTTTTAATTATCAATCAAATTTTAAATGATTGTTTTTGCTGCCATGAACGAGCACAATAACAGAACAGGCGTTAGTTGAGTGGTACTAGTTCGACTCAAACCGTGTTAATTACAGACACCAATTTGTCCGCGTAGTCATGTCTGATGGAGATTTTGACCGAAATCATTCTCTATCAAAAGGTATTAGTGACATTGTCGACGTCAGCATAGCGGCGCCGTTACGTTGACAGATGGCGTGCTAAATTGACTGCATTTGCAAACCGATTCGCCAACTATATAAGGACATTTTAATGAATATTTAAACAAGATCTTCATTTAACTGCAGCCAGAAATTGCCAGGCAAGGATGCTTTCATTTAAAATAATGGCAATTTATATTTACTGCATTTTGCAGAGTTATGAACATTCGTTTTAATCACCGCTAGTGAAACGTAATGCTAACGACGCGACGCGATAATTAATTAAATCGTTAGGTAATAATTTATGAAATGATATTAATTAATATGTACGTATATCGAGTTTATGCACATGCATTGACTCAATTTACTAATTAACTATATTTCACAAAAAAACTGCAAATAATAATAAAAATATTATTAGTGAGGAAAGGAAAAAAAAACAGATAAATGGAAATCCCAAAGTGGAAATGCTGATCTTGCTTTCCACCTTGTAGAACATAATAAATAAAATTTCTTATTCTATATAATAATATAAATGTTACATAAATTACTGACAGATAGTTCAAGATAAATAATATACTATTGAAACAATAACAATAAACTAAGAAAATAAAATAACAGAAAAGTAGAATATAATTGATATCTATTTTACACTACAATATAAATGGAAAATATATTTCTAATAATATTTAAATTCCATTAAATTGATGTTTAAATAGGGGGTTACTATTCTAGTGGCTTAGTCAGTAGGCTAATCTCAAGGTCTCGGTTACAATGTTTCTGACTTCAAAATGGCCTTCCTAACTATTCTGATTAGGTTTTCCACGTTTCACTAAGTATTGCAGTATATGCTGGAATAGTTATTAGCATGTGTAAGACGGACGTGGCCGCAACCATATCCCTCCCTCTCAGTCTAGTTAAGTTCTTCGAGAACTTGGGACAAGTGGTGAGAGTAAATCAAGGGAAGAGAAAAAACTCCAAATTTCGCTTGGACCCGGACACACTACAAATTTCTCAAGTAGCACGCATTATAATAAAAAATCCTTTCAAAAGAGAAGGTTTTATGCCTAAGTGGAAAAATTAATCATTTAGACCTAACATTTTTATGATATGGATGTATAAACGTAACTGATAGTATAAATCCGCTTTCCATATTTAGCCACCTGATATGTGCACGCTGAATACATTTCGATACATGGGCGTACCCAGCGAGGGGCAGTGGGGGTAGTTGCCCCCCCCCCCTTAGAAGCAAAAATAACACATTAGTCGTAGAATAAAAATCTATATTTTTTTTCAGGCAAATAATTGTAATAACTAATAAAGCACTGCTATAATTCTATACAATTTTCTTAAAATGTAGGTATCATTTCCGTTCTAAAATATTACAACCTGAACGACCACTGCTTGCCCGCCTAGTTTTGATCCTGGTTATCAATAATTATGCCTAAGTTCTTCGCTTCTTCTACAGTTCGAATGCCAAGATCATTGTTGCGAAAATTCAAGACATTGTTTTCTTCTGTGGATTTAAGGTCATACATTATAACTGCAGATTTTGTAGGATTTATATGCAAAGAATACTGATTCGTTATACTGTTCAAGGCTTGCAAATCACTGTTTAACATCTCTAAGGCGGTTGCGGCCGCAACCAAATCCTTCCCTCTCAGTCCAGATAAGTTCTTCGAGCTTGAGACAAGTTGTGAGAGGGAAGCAAGGAAACAAATGTTATTATTATTATTATCATTGACTCAGGCACAACAAAATACATTAAGCTGTACCAATTACACTATCAATAACAAATGCAGAATTAATCAAAAAAATGGTCTTCCAAAATATGCAACAATCGACACCAATGATAACATAACTAAATCAAATTTAAATATAACAAAACTGGAAAGTAGCGTAAGCTAAAAAATACTCGGAAACACAAAGAAAGGGCGCACGGCGCGGCGTGGCGGCTTGGAAGAAAGTAAATAATTATTTGTTACAAAATATCATCATCATAATATCTGGTAGTTACTATTGTCAGATGTGGGTTGGTGATAAGAATTGAGACATTGTTCTTCAAAGAGAGAAGGTAGGTATGTGTTGCAAAAGACATTTTTGCAATGCAACTGTGGATATTTGCATATTTTCACATTCCGATGTATAACGGTTGTATACAGGGTCCTGCAATAGTACGTCCGCCTTTCATAACTCGGGCAGTATGCTAGATAGCCATTTAAAATTCTGGGGATGTAATATACTAGTAAGCCTGCATGTGCTAAAAATATTTTCGTATATACAGGATGTTTCAACAAAAGGTGGCAAAGTAAAATTAAATTTTTTTAAATGGAACACCTGTATATTTTTACAATATTTAAGATACCAGACTGCCCTCTATGCATCCTCAGAATATAAAGGTAATCTGTTTAACAGTTTTAGAGTTGCAATTGTTTTTGTTAAAAAAATGTAAATTACATATTTCAAATAAAAAAATCGCTACGATTTTTTACAATAAAATTTATTGTGTGAATTTAAGGAAGTTGGGAGATGATATCGCTAAATTATTTCTATCAGCAGACATACAGGTTAGTCAGTATGAAAGTATCAACTTTACCAACTTTGAAATTATTTTTCACGATTTTTTTAAATGGAACACCTGTATATTTTTACAAGAAGTGATGCAGAATTAAATTCTTCGTCAATCCATCTTGTTTCCTTATACCTATCTTTAGCAGTTTCTACGATAATCGAGGATATTCTAAATTGTAACGTTTTCAATAATGCAATTGAGGGGTGTTTAGCAAAAACAACATTAGTCAAAAATTATCGAAATTGAGTTTTCAGCGCCTTCTTCTGTAATTTTAGTTCATACACCTACAGCCCTAGACAGATTCTACAATAACAGTACGTGTTTCGTTTAAAACACGATTTAAAACTAGAGCGATTCCACAAAAAAACAGCATTGACTTTCTAGCAAAAACGACATAGATTACCTAAAGAGTTATATTTGAAGCCCTTATATGAAAACTCCAATACCATCTCAAAAACCAAACTTAAAAATTTAAAATGTTTTCTTGAATTACTAAGTGAGTCAAAAAAGAAAAAATGCTACCGTGATATTTTTGAACAACAGTTGAATTTTCTAGAAACTGATGAAGTGGACTTAGACAATGACGACAACAGCAGTGGGTGTGAGAATTAAAGTTTCCCTGTTTGTTTTGGAGTGGTTCTCTTAATTTCACAATTTTTTTGTTATTATTTCTGTCAAAAACAGCAAAAGTCCATTAGTTTTAATTTTTTTCTTATGTCGTTTTAAGTTATTATTGTTTACTTAATATATGTTTTGATACTTAATGTGTTTTAATACTCGGAAAAAAAATTACAACCTTAGTACTTCAAATTTAAATAACGCAAGAGGTTTTTCTAAGTTTCTGAGAAATAATATTTTTGGACATATGTCGTTTTTGCTAAACACCCCTCAATATAATCGAGTTAGTGGATAATCGAGTTAGAAATAAATAAAAATGACACTCACCACGCCAGTTGTCAGATTATCAAAAGTGCATCCGACAGCGTATGTATTACTTAAAATTGAACTACTCAAAAAAACGAATTGGTAGATATGATATTTATACTAGGCGAAGCAGAAAGGAATTCTTTTTTAGCTAGTAGAATTTACAGTCAAAGATGTCCAGAAAGGAGACATCCAGAAAATAGAGTTTTTGAAAAATTAATAGGTAAGATTTATTGAAACGGGAAATGTCGGTTATACTAAATGCAAGAAAAGCAAAAGAGCAACAAATGAGGAAAATGAATTAAACGTTCTATTGGCAGTTACTGAAGATCCAAGCACAAGTCAAAGAGATATAAATACAAACACAGGGGTAAGTGAACGATCAAGGTAAGGAAACATCGTTTGCACCCTTACCATATTCAGTTACATCAGGAGCTTACAGAACAAGATTTTGAAAAACGTTTCGCGTTTTGTAATTGGGCTAATGATAGGTATAGGGAAACTAACGATGGATCGACGAAGAATTTAATTCTGCGTCGCTTATTGTAAAAATATGCAGGTATGAAAAATAATTTCAAATTTGTTAAAGTTGATACTTTCATACTATCTCCCCTGTATATCCGCTGATAGAAATAATTTAGCGATATCATCTCCCAACTTCCTTAAATTCACACAATAAATTTCATTGTAAAAAATCTAAGCGTTTGGACGTAGCGGGTTTTTTGTTTGAAATATGTATGTAATTTACATTTTTTTAACAATTGCAGCTCTAAAACGGCTAAACAGGATACCTTGATATTCTGGGGATGAATAGAGGGCAGTCTGTTATCTTAAATAATGTAAAAATATACAGGTGTTCCATTTAAAAAAAATCAAATTTTACTGTGCCACCTTTTGTTGAAACATCCTGTATATACGAAAATATTTTTAGAAGATGCAGGCTTACTAGTATATTACATCCGCAGAATTTTAAATGGCTATCTAGCATACTGGCCGAGTTATGAAATACGGACGTACTATTGCAGGACCCTGTATGTATGTATAGCGAGTTTGGTCTTAATAGTATTTCATGCTTTTTCAAACAGTCGTAGGTAACAAATATAAAACAGCAACAAACAACAACAAATAAACGTTGTGATAATTGGATTATAAATCTATTTAGTAATAAAAATTAAAAAAAAAAACACTGAAATATATTGTGTTCTTGGAATAATGAATTCGAATATAATTCAGCTTGAAATTACTTATGACGCAAATAGTGAATTGCTATTTTAAAAGTTCTTTTCAGCATGCAAAATACTGCGACTTTCCTTGTAAATATTTTCATGCTATTTTAAACACAGACTAGTAATTATTTACGATAGTATTTTTAATGTCGCTGCGTGTCGATATATTCACTTAAATACTGCGAGAAAATATTAACAGTAAAACAAATCTTCAAGACTCTTTTAGATACAATCCAAATTGCAATGTAAATGAGTTGCGTTGCAAGAAAAACGTAATGCTATTTAATTTATTTTATGTCGTGTAATTATTACATAAATATAATTTGTTCTAGATTTACCGCGACTTGCACATGGAAATGTTAATAACGTTTAACTTTTTTACTAGTTTTTTAATATTAAATATACAAATGATGGATTAATGCATGCTTTGTAATGTCTCAAAAAAATTAACTAAAAGGTAAGGAAACATTCGACCACAAATGTGAAGAATATAATTTAATGTCACATTAAATTAATTATATTATGAAAATAAATAGACAAACCAAATTTGGACAAACCAAACAACATTTAGATAAATGAATTATGAAAGATAAGAATTATGAAAGAAATATCAGTTTAAATAAAGACTTTATGTTCATTTATTTTACATTTTAAGTTTTTATATTCGTTTATTTTTTATCTTTATTTCACTGACTCGAGATCTTTAACCTCTCTTAAATCTATTTTTCGGCGTGCATTAGTGATGTATTAGTCCGGACCGGAAGAAGAAAACATCTGTAATATAAAGAAAAAGATTTAGGTTCGGGTATTATTATCATTATTAATCACGCGGGCATGTTCCAAGAATACACATCATAAAGGATCCGTTAGGCGAACCTGGCAAAAATAATTGCTTTCCGAGAAGCCTATATCTTAGCGGTCCGAGTGGGGCGCAATCATATAAGAGTTTTTGGGAGTTTATTTCATCCGACAGTTTAGTAGACATGAAATATAAATTCACAAAAAATATGGTAATCAAGAGGCAATGGATCTTTTAAAAATTTATGTTAGATATTAATTATTTGAAGAATATTTTTCATAATATGGTAATATATTTCTTTATACGTAAACTAATTTTAATGCAAATCATTTTAATGAGTCTATCTATATTTAACGTACTGCATAAATATAATTAATCTTGCAATTTATCATCGTTCAATAAGAAGCTCTTATTTAGTATACTGTAGTATTAAATTTACGCTGGATAAACGTTTTCATCAGCCGCATCGTACCAACATACATGGACAATTCCAAAAGCATTTGTGTTCCGTTCATTTGGACGTTATTAGCGCTACTATTATTCTATTTTCAGGGTGATTGATCATCAATATGAAGCTGAAATTATGCGTAATAGCGTATGGTAATAACGTATGGTCTCCATATTAGGCTACATTCATTACATGTAAAATGATTTGTAAAATCGCACATAAATATAGTTGCTTGGCAGTTTTTATTGATTTATTATACAAAATTAGCAAGTCAGATCAAGATTAATTCATTTTGGTTAAAAAATTAGTGCTGTATCCTCATGTGTATACAGGGTGTAACATTAGTGCGATATTCTTCGATATCTCCGTTGTTATACAAAATACAAAAAATATTTTAAGACAAAAGTCTTTTGAATTTATGGTCTCCACCACATTCAGTTATACGGAGTGTTTCGTTTGTGCGCAATCACGAACAACTTTAAAATTTTAAATGGAACACCCTATATATTATTACATTTTTGAATTCCCTGGGTAATTCTAAGTTTGTATAAGATAATATTTGTCTTTGTCTTTTCGTTTTTAAGATATTTGCATTTATTCTGAAATGTTGACAGCTGACAGTCTTCGGCAAAACGCCTATAGTTCAATAACGAAATACAGCAAGATCATGAAATTTTATGCAACGCTAGAGGGATCTTTAGTGATATTAGTAAAAACATTAGAAATTCGATATGTAACACAACATACTTAATAAACCTTCTTCTTTTTGAAACAATTGAAAT
>JAFFZR010028549.1:0-11866 GCA_018397195.1 Lethrus apterus | reverse complement strand
TGACTTCAACAAAACTGGGGAGGGGGCTGTGAATAATTATTGTGAATTTGTAGGTTTACCAATTAAAAATTTCTTTTATAACAAATTTTTCTTATCTTTTTTTTAAAAAAATAGGAAAATCGCGAATATTTCAAAAACTATCAGAAATAGACCAAAATATACCTTAATAAAATCGAAAGAGAATCCAATTTTGCGTCTGATGATGTAAACATTAGTACACCATTCCATTTAAAAAATTAAGATATCTATGTTTGAAGATCTCTAAATTTGAAAAATCATATCACGACTAGCGTGAACCTTAAAAATTTTAATTTGTAGCCAAAAGCAGAGTTCTTCATGCTTAATACAATGGTAAAAACCGCAACTGTCTATTTTGTTCCTCTGCGTAGATATCAACAATTTTTGAAAGCACCGCAAATGTCATTTTTCAAAAAAAAAGTCAAATAACATCGAAACGATACAACTTGTGACCTTTAAATTTGACGGCAAATTGCAAAATGCAATAATATACAGGATGTTCCATTTAAAATAACGAAGTTCGTATGCATTTCGTATATAACCGGAAGTCTGCCAACCTTAAAAATTTTTAAAATGTGCAACTTATAAATCCAAATAACTTTTGTATTGAACATTTTTTCGTATCACTAACAGCAAGGAAATACCCTTAAGTGGCCCAGCCTGTATAATCAATAAAAAATATATTCATAATAACCTAGTTTTTTCGCAGTATTCAAATAATTCAAAGATAATTTTGATGATAAATCTGTGGTCGGCGGTTAAAAGGTCATAAGTCGTATTATTGGGAAATTAGGGTTTTTGGTCAGATTTGTTTGATCATAAGGACATAAGTCAAGCAATTTATGAATAATGGTGATTTGTCAATAATATTGTGTGATCAGTTTAAAAAATGAGCAAATTTGTTGTAATCTACATTGCAGTATGTTCCATTCATTAATTTGGATCATCTGTGCAGACAAAATAATATTACTAAATTTTGACGCGCCATTTCCCATAATTCTCTAAAATGTACTTAAGCTATTTTAAGCGCAGACCACAGAAATGTCAGGAGTATTCAATTGAATCGAATATAACTTACTTTACAAAATAATAGAAAACAAGAGATTTAAAATTGAAAAAAACAGTGTGTCCACAGTGTGTCCAAGTTCACTAATTATTTTTTGTATGAATTTTCCTAGTTGTAAAATAAATACAATTGTTGCATCCTTTACGTATGTATTTAAATTGCTAAATTCTTCACAAACATCAAGAAAAAGGAAGGTTATCATGTTTATAGTAGATAAGAGAGATAATGTTTCAAAACTAAACGTAATTAATAACGTTTTCAAATATTTAGAATCAATGTGTAGAAAAGTTAGCAAAAAAATAAGAAAATCTGATTTTTCATGATAGATCGGTGTAATTGCATATTCGAATGTAATTTTCAATTCTAATCAACTTTTGTCGATGAAAATTTTCCATTTTGTCAAAAATAAACGTACTTTACTCTTGAGCAGAATTCATATTTTTTGACAAACCTCGTATACGGCTTGAAAAAATTGATATCTGACGGTTGCATTTTAAGTTTTGGACCATGCAGAACTTTTTATCAAGAATAACTCTTTTTCCTAAAACCAATAATAAATTTTTTTTCCATATGATTCCAACATAAGTGGACACACTGTATACAACACAGAAATAATATGTACGAAATGGGAAATAAATTCCTGTGCAGTTACCAGACCTTAAAGTACCATTTTTAACATGTGCTATTTTGGTGGTGTACCATTTTTATAATATACCATTTTATTAGTGTACCATTTCAGGCGTGCACCATTTCATTATTGTACCCTTTTTGTGGTGTACCATTTTGGGCGTGCCTTTTTAGCTGTACCATTTTGGTGCGTGCCATTCTGTTATGTATCCATTTTGCAAATATGCATACAATTAGAATGGGAAGCAACAGCAACGACGTCAGTTGAATTAAAACTGATAACTCGCATTATATTAATTTTATATCAAAACAGGTTTTGAAAACTATAAATACAACTTGGGTAATTTACTACATATACGACTATTAATATCCCGCAATTAGAACTTTTATAGAAGTTAAGAAATGCACCAATAATTATAATAACTACGTCAATATCATTTGTAATTAATTGTATCGGTAAGGGAGTTAAATACAGAAAAAACTTTACATAATGACTTTCCTGATAAAAATAAAAAACAAGAATATGTGTGAATTTTTTTTTGTATCTAAAATATTTGTGTAAAATGATATGTTTATTCATAGAATGCTACCGAACGAACATATTAGAGTGAAAAAAATAATTAATATTCAAACTTTTTGAAAAAAAATGCGAATTATTAGAACGCGGGAACGATTTATTTAGTTTCAGTTTTAAAGAATATATTCTGATGTACTCCAAGTCTTCATTAATCGAAGATACAGCAACGGCCGCCTCTTGTACTGGAAATGACTTTTGAGTATCGAAATTTGAGTATCGTCTGCATACATTATAACTTTTAGTGTTCTATAAAAGCCCGAACTACGGTAAATTCTAAGATTTTCCAGTAAAACCTAAGATTTACCAACTCTTAATGGTAAATATCCGAACAGTTCTGTGATCATCGTTCATTTTGAAATTTTACCTCCACTCACTTGGTAAATCTTAGGATTTGTTGAAAAAGACATGTCATAACGTGTTCGGCGCATCGTCTCGTAATCGCGGGCATCGAGAATATGCTCAGCACGTGGATGGAAACCAATCAAAGTGGTCAGAAGGCTTGAAATTCATCCAGGCCATGAAAAATAAAGCATATCACGAGGGAATTAAATGCTCCCCCTACGAAGCAATGTTTGGTAGTCCAATGTAAATGGGCATTGCGACGTTAGCAATTCCTAAAGATATGACTGGACCATTAAGATCTGAAGAAGATTTAGAGAATTTGTTGCATTCGCAAAAAAATACAGAACAAAATATTAACGTCGAAAATGTAATTGAACAGGGCAAGGAAGACAACGTTGTTGAAAACGAGTCAAAATAGGATATAAACAGTGACAATATGAGGAACAAAACACAAGACAACGAAATGATTGTAACTGAAAAGATGAAGGAGAAGCAAATAACCAATGACACCAATGTAACGATTCACAGACATACCGATTCAGAGACAGAAAACGCAACTCAAGCTCAAGAAAATCCAATACCGAAAAAGATAAAATCTGTCCAGACAATAAGAAAAAAAGCAAACTTGAATTTGGAAAACCAAGCTGAAAAAATGAAAGCTATGTCTGCTGATAAATATCCAAATATGAAAGTTGGCCAAAATGTAAGACTGAAAGTACCTGACATTGACAGAGCTAAAACTGACCCGAAAAGCATTATTGTAATTGTCATAGATGCAAATGAGTTTTACCAACTGGGTACCAAAATTGGAGTACTAAAGCAGCTTTACACACAAAATCAGTTTACCTCATGCTCTGAAGATTTTATAAAGATAGAAGAAGTTTTATAAGAAGTGAATCTTCGAGAAGTTGTCGGAAAATTGTCGTTGACTGTAGGATAAGGATTCAAAAAATGTAACTGTCTCAAAAAATGCTTGTCGAAGAAATGCGCTTGCGAGTCATCAAGATTACTTTGTAATTCTATATGCCACAATAGCGCTCCGTGTTGTAACAAGAAAAATGTTTTTTTTTACTACCTATTAATAAATGACAATTTATTAATTGCCTTTTTTCGATTTGTTTGTTAAATACCAAATATTTTTCTTAAACACTGATTCAGTTAGATTAACCAACGTAAGCGTTATGTTTGTGAGAAGATAATTTTATTTCTTTATTACTTTGTAAAAATACCAACAAAGATTAATTTTTAAATATAATTAGATTAATTAAAGTATCCTTTAATGATTAAAGTTGAATCCTTATAATTGAACTTCGGTAAAATAAATGGGCCATATTCATGTTGTTTTATAGGTGAATTGAACAGAAAATAACTTTAGTATCTGTAATGTTGAATTTTCTTAATTTGTTGACAAATTCCAAGTATTTGTTGTTTATAAACCGCATCTTAAATGCAGAAAAAGTTAAAAAGTTCAAGTATGTGGAAATTTATGACACCATTAAATAAGAGGGAAGGTTAAGGTGAAGAAGTCTGACTGCCATTTTAGTATGCATTTTAGTATGCAAAATAAGGAAATATGTTCCTCAATATAGATTTGAAAACAAAAAAAATATACAATTAAATTTCAATTGATTACTTGTTTCGTAAAAGATATTTATTACGACACATAAATATAACAAAATGCATAAATATATATTTTGCGAAGGCTTTCGTGGCTGTTCGATGTAAGTTGTCGAGGTTTCGTTCACTATTGCAAGTGATATCATCAGGGCGATTTAGTAATTGAAAGTTCATTCGAAATGGACGACAACGTGATCGCTTTGAAAGGTATAACTTCTGTGAGAGAAGAAAACAATCAATATGGTTTCCAGTTCCACCTACCTTTTAATCTAATCCAGCAAATTCTATGTGATACCGGCGTGAATGTTATCACCACTTCCTTCATATTATTGCTTATTATAAACCCTGTGCCGAGCATCTTACCCCCACGTATTCAAAAAGTAGGCGATAATTTTTAAAAATTTTAAACTGATACAACATTCTTGTTATTGATCTTTGATCAAAACTTTACTAAGAAAAAATATTTATTTTGATATTATATTACTACCATTTCAATCTCCTCCGTACATTATGACTGACCCTGTATATTTGTTGCTGAAGTTCATGGAGACGTGAGTTTGAAACACAACCTCTAACAGGCTTGTCGGTTTCTAATAAAAAGTGTATTGGTTGAAAAAAATGTATTATTAATGTTGTGTATTTTAATAACGTTGCAACAAAATCACATAATCATGTTTTGGTAACATATATCGTTGGAGGGGATTAATTTTCGAATTTATATAAGTAACAGTTGAACAGTTAATTTACATTATATTGAAATGTCCATCATGATAAAAACTTTACTAGTTTGTGCTTTGATTTTTGAAAGTTTATGTGCTAATTGGCGTAAGTTTCAATACTAACACTACACTAATTTCCTGTGAATATCGAACAGAATTAGAACATAAATAAAATTTGAAGCTTTGTCATTTAAAATTAATTTTAATTCAAATCATTTAGTATTACTGACACATTATTTTTATCGACATATTATTGCATTATTACTTTTCTTTACTATTTATTTACTTATTTTGTACAATACAATAAGCTTACAAATTTTAGACTAAACAACTAATTATCCGAAAACATGATCATAAAAAACTAATCTTAATGAAAATGTGGTCGAACATAAATTTAGCATCCTAGAACCACTAAATCCGAAGGATTTGTCGGTGGTATATTGACCATTATTGCAGCAAAATTAGTTAAATTTTATCTTTTTTTATTTTATTATTTTTTTATATAATAAGACGATCATAAGCTCACAATTGTTAGATTACACAACTAATTATTCGAAAACATGTTCATATATAAACATAAACATAAAATAATTTGAATAAAAAATATTAATTTGTGGGCGAACCTAAATTTAACGTCCAAAAATCACTAAATCCGAAGGATCTTATTGCATACAGCATATTTTGATGCAAATTAATCAGTTAATTATGAAAAATCAGTTCTAAAAAAAAATCAAATCACTTTCCCTTTTGGAAATTCGATATTCGAATCTTCAATAATATACATTAGAAAACTGAAGTAATAAAAACTAAAAAGGATGCACTAGAACCTTACTCAAAAACTAAAAAGAAAACTAAAATTAATTTCAATTTCAATTGAAGAAAGAACGGAAAAAAACTAGTTTTCAAAATCGCTATCATGGGCGATATTATAGTTTTCCCGATTTCTCGCACACAAATTTGCATTGAGTTTCCGTTGCCTTTTTTGCTTTCCATACATTTTTTTATAATATGTAAATAATTGTTCACAAATAAAAATCTTTCCGATATGCTCTTGTCCTACAATTTCAGAGTTATGGAAGGTAGAAGTCCTGCCACTAGCTAATAATTCTTCTTTCTTCTTCATGGAGTTCAACTGAACCAGAATTGCTCTGCATTTATTTGTCTTTGCCACATATCTATGTACGACAACAACACCATGTTCTGTTAAGCCAACTTCCATTTTTGTTAAAATCTACAGCATAATTCCATTTACATGTTCGTTTTCTATTTCTCCCTGTATTTCAATATTATGACCACGCGCTAATTGGTCTAACACGATTTGTCAGTACCTTAATTGTATCCTCCTTTTCCTCTATTTGGTTAGTGAGTTTCCAAACTGTATTTTCTAAGCTTGCAATTTGGTTTCTTTTCGATGTATTTTTTTGATGCCTTCGAATTGACTCGTTAGCAATGTCTGTTTTTTCGCGATTTCTTCCGATTGTTTGTTAATTTGTTGAAGGATGGCTTTTAAATCCACAATTGCGCTCATTAATGAATTTACGTTGGTTGAATCATTTTTTCCGGTTTTTCTTTTCATATCCTTACAGCTTTCACACCAGGCAGCCTTTCTTGCTCGATCCATCCCTTTATATGTTTTTGCTGATACCGAACAGCAATTATGGTGATAACCGCTATTACACCCATGATATTTAACGTAAATTCCGTCATCCGGCAAGTCATCTTCACATATGAACCAATCCCCCCCCCCCCAAAATGAAATGAACACATATTAAGAAATTATTGTAATTTGAATTTATCCAATTTTAATTTTATTAGAATTTGAAATTTTTTGAATTTTTTTACGACTGAACCAGCACCAACACTTGGGTCTTTAATGTAATATAAAAACTTTAATTATTTATTTATGTGAAATAATTCAAGGCAGTGTGAGTGATTGTGTCTCAGTGGATTAAAATAATATTTAAATTGCAAAATGCGACCCCACAAGAAGTGAAACAATATCAAAAGTTTATTTAATAATTATTATTATTATTTTTAAATTAAACAATGAGAAATGTTCAATATACCTTTTTATTTAACGATCTCTATAACGAATAGTCCCAGTAAAACTGCCCAATTTCATACCGCACAGACGTGCATACAGTACTGAAGGAACAATTTATACAAAATCTGCACCTCCTATAATCCTTCCTCATCCATTACATGTTCACTTTCTCCTGGCAACCACACCTAAACCTTGCTATAATTCCTTCAGCCGCATTTCCTCCCTCTAGGTACCCCGCCCTATAAACTCCTCGTTATCGATATTATCCATATTATTAACATTAAATTTGTGTTCAGTGTTTTCTGTGTGTTTGATTGCAGTTGTAATGTATTAATGAGTTTTTAGTTTTGCAATTGCAATTGCAATTAAAAATTTTATGTGGTTTTAATGTGTTTTTTATTTCTTCCCGACAATCATTTAATATAAAGAAAAGAAGCATATTTTAAACCACTATTAATATTTGTTTTATATGAATTATTATTGCATAAATTGTGAATTATTTTATTATAAAATGAATTAGGATAATTATTATTAATTAAAAAAGTTAATTTCTTTTTAATCGTTGTTTACTGTATCTTGAACGAGATTATTTTATACATCATCAATAATATAATTAATATATTTGTAAACCAAGAACTCGTTTTTCTTGAACTTCCTCATCTCCTCTTCTTATACCATCCAGCTTAATTCATCGGGTTTTTATCCTTCATTCTTGTAAGGTATCCAAACTTCTCTTCTATAATGCTCATTATTGATGTTACCTGCAGCCTTTCTCTAATAGTTTCGTTTTAGCTCATCTCCCCCTGTATTTTCCTTAGAATTATCATTTCCAATTGCCGTGAATTTAGATTTCAGAATTCCCAGCATTGCATAAAATTTTCTTCAATATTTATAGTGCCTAATTTAATAACCCAAAGTCCCGAACAGATGAAACATATTATTCTAATTCAAGATTATCATTACAGCAAACTTTATCAAACCATGCAGTTTATCGGATCCGAAAAAAATGGATTGTTTCGTAAAACACGCAAATGAAGCAATGCAATTAGTTGCAAAAGGTAATTAATTAATCTTTTTCCTTATCGTTGTATGCATTTTTTCTTTTTTTAGGCGATAACGTATTTAAAATACCAATCATATCACCTTTAGAAATACCAGAGGCCATTATCGAACCTGGAAACAGTTTCAAAATTATAATTCGTAATATTACAACAAACGATTTCAAAGATGTAAAATTTACAGCAATTAAGTATGCATAATGAAAAAAATAAACTAAATATTCATGCACGTTAATATTATTTTATAAATTGCAGTTTCGATTTTGAAAATAATCAGTTTTCCTACTCGGCAACTTTTGACAGAATACATGTACTCTCCAAATATGAAATTAGTGGACAAATTTCTACTTTTCCCGTAAATGGACAAGGAGATTTTAATATAACTTTCAGTAAGTACGAGACAGTGTATGACGAACAACATACGGCGTTGTTCTAGAAGTTGTCAGTTCATTTGAAACTTCGTAATGTTTCAATTAATGAAATACAATGGTTTTTCGACTTTAATCAATTTACAAAAAAAAGCTCGAACACGTCAATTTTTGTTCTAAAGGGGACACTTGATTTAGCTATATTCACTTGGGTTACATGAAGCCTTATGTAGGGGTAAGTGTCACTCCAATAATTTTAAATGGAAATAGGGGTTAAACGATACGTTTTTTGGAGCCTACAATTTTGTTGTTACAACGGTTTTTTATTTTTGAAATTCGAACCAAATTCAAATATAGCGTTTTAAAAATGTATTACCTAAAAACATGTATTTAATGTTAACGTATTAAATGTTGGAAATGTTCACCACCGGCTTCTATACAATAGTAGAGACACTGTTCAAAATGTTGTCGGACATTCTATAGCATTTCGGGAGTAACTTGACTGCATTCGTCTGTAATTCGTTGTCGTAGTTCTTTTATAGAATTTTGTTGGGTTGCATACATTTTACTGTTTAAATAACCCCATAAAGAGAAATCAAGGGGTCATAAGTCTGGTGATCTGGGTGGCCATTGAGTAGGGCCTCTCTTTCCAATTCATCGACCAGGAAGAATCGCGAACGATAAACGATGGCTTGAAGATCATTTCATATTTCAATAAGATGGTGCATCCCTCACTTTACAATACAAGTGAGAGAGTTTTTAGATGAAAGGCTTCCTGTTCAATGGAATGTAAGAATAAAAAATCGTTGTAACTGTAAAATTATAGACTTTAAAAAAACGTATCGTTTAACCCCTATTCTCATTTAAAATTATTGGGGTGACAGTCCCCTCCACTTAAGCGCTGATGTAACCCGAGTGAAAATAGCTAAATCAAGTGTCCCCTTTAGAACAAAAATTGACGTGTTCGAGCATTTTTTGTAAATTGATTAAAATTAAAAAACAAGCTGGACTGTTTTCGGTGGCCCACCTTGTATTTATATAAATATAGGATTTGATGGTTTTATTAACAAAATCCCCTTTAACTATACTACGTTCATAATTTCGAAGGAGTAAATTAAAATTCTCACTTAAAAAATTCGCCCTCTGATTGGCTACTTGCGAGACATGTTTACACAGTATTCGCAACCACATTTCCGGTATTTAATGTTTACATGTGTGACAGCTGACAGCTGTCGATTTTAAAGTATTTCAAAAGTCATTTATTATTTATTGACATTATAAAAAACAGTTATTTATGGAAGTGAAGTGTAGCAATGTGGATTAATCACTTCAATTTGAATGTATTCAAATCCGGGGACAAGTACTGTAGTTTAGAATTGACGTCTAAATAATACGATCAGTGTTGGCCAACTAACGGTAAGTTCGAAAATTGTTCCAGTGTTCTTCTGGCTTATGTATTTACTCCTTCGAAATTATGAACGAACTATAGTAATGAAAGCTACGCATAACCTTACCTTAAAATTAACTCATTGGTACACATATTCGTCGCTTTGAGAGCATTTATTAGTTCGAAGACGCTATTTGCACAAATTAAATAAATAATATCTGATGGAGATATGTAGTAAATATGAAAAGAATGTTCTGTGAAGGAAAGTATGACCTCACCTTAAGCATCGTTTCTAACAAATCTACTGAATTTGTCGTTTGCAATTGTTCCTCAAGTTAATGCTTACAGAATTATCAATCATTTACCATCAAGGAAAAATAACGTAAAATCCATATTAAAATTCTGCAATTTGAAGCAAACGTATTTGTCTAATTGGTGAAAGCCAAAAATTTTTACAATGAAATCATCGTCGCCTCAGGACAAAGTAAATCTAATCGTCTTGATTTTTGTTTCAAAAGTACCACTGCTCGTGGTACATTTTATTATTTGAGCTTTGCCCAATTTTCAATCAAGGGTGTCCTAAAAAGAGCGCCGGATTTAATTTTAAAGAAATACACATTTATTTTTTAAATTAAGCAAACATTTTTATTTCAACATAAAGAAAAATAGTTCCGATTAAACGTGAAATACAACATCAGGCAAATGGCCACCTCGAAACCTCTGGCACAGGGTTATTCTTTTGTTGAAATTTTGAATAACGTTTTCGCATAAATGTGGCTATATTTCACCAATAACGCGCCGTATTTACTCTTTACGATGTTCAACTGTTTCAGGCTTATTGGCATACACCTTTTCCTTCGCATAGATCGCACGATCTTGGTGGCCAATGTTGATCGCCAAATCGAGAAATGACACGGCCTGGAAACTTGGTCTGCAGTAACACCACAGTAGAGAGAGAATCAGTAATCGCACTAAGTGTCGACACTTTGAAGTTTCATGATCGAGTTTCGGTTTTTGTGGTCGACAGAGTTGAAGACCACGCGCATGTAAAAGTCGCCAATTTTAAAAGTTACGTATTTAGCTTAGGTCGACTTTAATAAGGCCAGGCGTCCACTGCATGCGTTTTCGTACGAATTATTTTCGTCAGAATTCGAACGAATACTCCAATGCAAGTAAAACATATCAAACGTGCATACGAAATCGTTCGTACGTTTTCGTCGGTACGTTTGATATGTGTTTCATGCATTTCAGTTCGGACGAAAATAATTCGTACGAAAATGCATGCAGTAGACGTTCGACCTAATTCGGATTTTCGCAGAGACATCGTCGATAGCTACGGAGTATCAACCCAGGAGTACCAGACCAGGTAAACAAAGAAATAAACTTGGCCGCGACACTAGCGCCAGAGACATTACTGATTCTGTCTATACTGTGGTAACACCATTGTTTCACGTGCTGTGTGGCACGTCGCACCGTCTTGTTGGAAAAACATGTTCTCCACAGTGCTCAATTACATCCAATTCGGGCCACAAAAACTCCGTTAACATTTCGCGATACCGCACACCATTAACAGTTAGCGCATTTCCAACAGCATTTTCAAAGAAATACGGTCCAATCACTCCGCCAGCCCAGTTACTCGCGGTGGATGCATTGGAGTATCACACGAGGATTTTCAGCACCCCAAATCCGACAGTTTTGCTTATTTACGTATCCGTCGAGTTGAAAATGTGCCTCATCTGAAAAAATGATTTTCTTCGAAAAATCCGCATTAATTTGATGATGTTCCAACACCCAATCATTTTGGTGCATTATTGCGACCGAAAACTTGACGTAATTGGCGAACTGTTTTCGCAAAACTTTCAACATTTTTTTAATGTGTTTTTACAATAATTAATAGTCCAGTCATTTGGCGCTCAAAAAGGAGGTTACCTGTGAAGTTTTAGGGTAGTTTTGAAAATTGGTATATTTATAGATTTTGACGTGCTCTTTCCGAATTTTTACTTTGCCACCTCTTTTTTTTCCGGAAGTAGCCGCCATATTGGA
>JAFFZR010028548.1:0-11866 GCA_018397195.1 Lethrus apterus | reverse complement strand
GACAATATTTTTGACCCATTTTTAGTTAAATTACCGTCGAACGGTACACAGAAGAAGCCTCCTCGAAGATTGTGCTGTCTCTTAAGAGAACCACAATCGGGCGTACCCTGGAAACGTTGAACGTGTTCAACGGCTAATTCTTCTAACACCGGACCTTTTTCCGGACACGGAAAGTAAAGTAAGTAAGTACCTTAGTTATCTTGAAAAGCTAATTTCTTGAGAACGAATCGATGGATTTCAAAAATTGATACACCGTTGAAATGCAAATTACGTAAATACGTTAAATGAGGCATCACTTAACCCCTAGTGTAATTTAAGAAATTTAGGGTTGGCACCCCTGCCGCTAGGCGGTTGAAGATATAGCGATCCTTTCTTCGCAAAAACTTGTCCCCCATCGATCTAAAGTTTACGTGTTTCAGCGATTTTAAGAAAAAAAATTAGTATCGTAGATATTTAGGCTGTTTCGTTTTGCCGGGGACACCTGTATGTCTTATCTATAAGCTAGAAGAAAACCGTCTGTTCCAATTAATTATGTAATTAAAGTTTTTGTATTTTATGTCGTTTTCGCTCTAGAACCGGAAATTGAAATTTCATGATTTTTATAACTAAAAAAAAAAAAACAACGCAACATAAATAGGTAACAAAAGCGACAAACATAAGTCACTAATCAGCACTGATTTTGGCACTGACGACGCAACTTGGCACAAACCACCACACAAATTACGCCACAAAGCGTATTATCCAAACCGATAGCCGAATGTATTCAGATATATGGCGGGTAACGTGGCGCTCTTTTTGCAAATTCAGAAGGACATAGCCTATTATGAGAGGTTTATAAAATCGGGACGTTTTAACGTTTTTAAAAGTTACGCGGGACAAATTTTAGAAAGTCGGGACGATCCCGCAAAAAGAGGGAGAGCAACCCAGGCTACCATTTTCCTTTTCTTTTTCTTTAATGGTAACCATGATTGAATGAGACGCCATTAAGTGCTTTCCAAAAATATGAAACTTTATGCAGTAATCTCCTGGTTTACTCGAGTTATGTGCGAATTTATAACTTCTTATCGACAGATGGTAGTGGCGAAGGTAAGTATTAAAAGTCTGAGTTAAGTGGTAAGTCAGATGCCGATGACGAAATGCCTTTGTTTTTCAGTATCTTTTTTTATGCTCCTTTGTTCTGTCGAACCAAAAATATAGAGAGCGGTCTTTGGGTTGCGGCCACTATCGACTTACAGTTGTTAGAAACCTATTTCGGCATATGCTGCAAGAGGAAACGTGGATAACCTAATTAGAATAGTCGGTCGGAAGGCCAAATAAAAGTTTCATCTCTGAAATAAAATTCCAATGTCCGTGACTGAGATTTGAACCTTAAACCTTGAGATTACTGGCCTATTGGCTAAGACTATTGACTTGATAGAGTTATGATTATTAAACAATATCGTCAAATTTCAATTTTTGGCCGAAGAACGAAATCGAGAAGAGAAAGAAAAATTTCAATTATGTGAATTGCTCGTGAAAATTTGCACAGCGTAAACGGTTTTCTCCTAGCTCGTAGACTAAAAGTGCTTTATGTAAATAAAACAACTGAAATAGCTAGTTATTGGGATCTCGAGGTGGGTTTACTCAGACTAAAGTTTCCACACAAGTAGACCATTTTAAAGTTGATTTTGTTTTTCCAGTAAAGTGCATGGGCCACTAGATATGAGTGAAACTGTAAACTTTACATTTTTTAAATTTTCGTTCATTTATGCACTTTATTATAATTTTTACGAATTTATATTGTAACAGATGCTTCACGTCTTTGTTTCATATAGTATTCGCGGTAGGCTATGACATTTTTAAAAACTGATTTTTATGGCTTTTCGGCGATGTGTGCTGTTTTTTTAAACACAAATTAACTTAAATAAATTGAATACAAAAAGTTTAATTCTAATAAATTACAATTTCCTCATATCTAGAGACTTGGCATTTTATTAAAAAAAAAAAAAAAAAACAAAATCAAAACATCTTTGAAATAGCAAACTAATGAGAACTTTGATCTAATTTAACCGACCTCGTATGTTTGTCTCATAGTTCTCGAGATCTTCCATGCATAAACATCACTTGGGACACAGACTTGGATTCAGAAACGTCTTTATTAATCTAAATCCCTTTACAAAATATTTATTATACGTAGTGTCGGATATTGCATTAAATTGCACTAATTCTTTTTTTTTTATTAATTGAACTAATCGTGTACGAAAATCAAATTAGAATCAAAGTTCAGCATAAACTAAGTAAATGCTGACATATTGACATTTTGTTGATTTTAAATTGTTGAATCATTTGAAGAATGATTTTATTGCAGTTAATTTTGGGTTCAAAACCCAACGTAAATTGAAGAAATTTAGTACGTTTTATTATTATTATAATTATTATTACTATTATTATTATTATCATCATCATCATCCATCACTCATCACAGTCTTCTTACGTGTTCCGTAAATTTATTCCTTAGAATACATTTCAATGAAAATTGATTGTGGATTTTGGATTGACTGTTATTAGATTGAAGTTATTTTGGAATAAAATCAATTCACTTTTTTTGATTTGAATAAGGTCGATGATCATAGTTGGATTACTAACTAGTCTCAGAACGTTCAGTTGTTGAATTGGATTTGACTGAAATGTGATTTGAATTCAATTAGAAGCAGTTCATTAGACCTCGAAACTGATTTCATAATTTACAAGAATTGAATAAAATACAAAAATAAATACAGCGTAAATAAGTGCAAGCAATGTCAAAGTGGTGTAAACATATAACTTGACCCATACGACTGACCCATTTAGCGAAAACCTGTCGTTTTAATTGATTGTTTTGACGATCTTTTTTTTTTTGGAATTTTCACCATTGATTGGAACGATCTCAATTTTGCGTAAAACCGCAAACATCGAATACAGCCGATACAGGCGTTCGATTCCGTTCGATTTTTGAAAAAAAGTAAGGGCCTTTGCTTGTTTATATAATTCGATTTCGATAATTGTCGATAAGGGACAATCGAGTAAATGGAACTTGTTAGAAAAGAGCTCGTACAATAATAAATCTTATCAACGTTTGCTCGTCGGCTGTCGTCGAGCGAAAGAACGCGCGTGGCCGCGTCATATGATTGCGCGTGTGTGTGACAGAGATGGAAGTTATAGTATATGTTCTAGTTAAGCGTGTATTTAAATAGATGCGTTTTCCTTGTTCGGCATGGTAACAATAAATATTCCACTCGACAGGGGTGTATTGCAGAAAATTCGTTGAATTGTTTGGTTTTTTAACTTGCTGGCTTGCTGCGACGCGGAGACGAATCAAAAATAAACGCTTTTTTGCATGCGGTTATATTAGCTTGAAATAAACATTATTATTATTATTATTTTATAATTTTATTTACTGGTGCAATAGTGATTTCGTCCAGAAGATTGCTAATCATTTAATTTTTTTGTAGGTGCAATTTTTCATACATTAACTTTGTCTACATTTGAAAATAATAATTATAATAATAATTTTATCACACCTGAGTTTTTAATGTTTTTATTATTATTATTGTTACATTTCTAAAAACGCAAAATAATAGAGAAATTACAAGGTAAAAATGAACAGGTTGAATTCGAAAATACTTTTACAAAAAAAGTGTAGAAAATATGTATTTCACTTTCAGAATGTAAATGTTTGCTCTTGTCTCCCTATTTTTCATTCGAACAAAAAATTGTAAACTTTCGGCTCTAAAATCTAAAACACCCTGTATAAATATTTTTAATTTTCGTATTCTTAGAAATGCCAATGCCCTTTACACTTCCCATAAAGTGTCATAAGGTCTGCTCGTTATAAATTATAAAGTTTCTTATACGTTGATTTTCTAGGATTCCACTATCAAAATGTCATTGATCTGCCTGTCAACTTACGAAAAAGGAAGCGTTTTGATTAAATATTTTTTTCTTGTAGAGAAAATGGACAACTAACTCTGTGATCATCATGATCTTTACGATAGTTTACATGTATTCTACTCTTGTGCAATGGTGGCGATTGGGAATTTTGCGCAACAAACTCAACGGTACGTTAAACGGTCAGAATGCTTTGGTGGTCACGGTTGGAAATTCAGTAGCCGATCCGAAAAATCCAAGGAGTTTGGAGAACTTGCTTTTTCAGCACGAAGATCGGATAGGATGCACAATCGTACCGAGGGTAATAAAGTTTGTTCATTCTAGAGTCGTTTCCTCAAATGTTTTTGATTTTCTTCAGCAAACGGTCGATTTAAAACAATGGGTTAATTTCCCTAAAGATCCGATCTATTTTCCAATACACTTCGGCTATGTCAACCTTAATTTGGATTCGCCGAAGGTCTTCGTCCTTCTTCAAGCCCTCATCGATAAATACGTTCCACACGAAGCCGACATAATCGAGGTAAGATTCCACTTATCAACTTTTGAAATGTCCAACCAATGTTTTCAGATCGAAAAGTTTGGTGAGTTACTGGCGTGGAGAGCAGTCGATTATTTCGAGGTGATTCTAATGACGGATATGGAAAATGTAACAAAGCTGGTGAACAACTTCGCGTATAACAACGTCGATATAAACCACGAGTTGCGATTGCTGAAAATAGAGAGTAAGTGCAACTTGAAACGTTTCATTCGGTCATTTGCTTTTACAGCTGTCGACGTCGATGACAACGTCACGAAATTGAAGTTCAATCGGAAATTTCCAATAGGAGATAAGTTGAACTATTCAGTCGGCGAAGTACATTGGAAGGACTTTGCAAAATCTGTCAAGGAGCTCTATAATAAAATTTACGACGTATCTCCTAAGTAAATGCGTTTTTTGGTTTTATCTAGTTTTAACGTTTGTTTGCAGACTGAAAATACAGATAGAAAACGGTTCAAAACTGGACGTCGGGAAAAAAGTTCCCATATCTGAAGTGAAACCCATCAAAAAGGAAACGAAAAAAGATCTTGAAACGACTGATGAGAAAAAAGACACGTTGAACGTTAAAAAAGCCGAGCATCGACCGAAAGGTGACAGAAAAAAAGATCTATCGCCGCCCAAAGAGATCAAAAAAGATAATCGTTCAAGATGCAAAGTTGACAAAATCGAAGCGTCTTCGTCGAAAGATTCCAAATTAAAACAAAGCAAACCTGTCGAGCACCATAAAACAAAAGATCATCATTATCATCATCAAAAAGAAGATAAACGTTTACAACACGAGGATGGTGATGAGAGGAAAACTCATCAAAATGATAAACAGAAATCCAACGAAACCAAAGATCTGGAATCAAAATTAAAAGATACAGAAAAGCATAAAGATCTGAAACCGAACAGCCATCAGTTGCCACAGAAAGAAACAAAGTCAAAAGATGAAATCGGTCATAAAACAAGAGAATCTAAATACAAAGATAGTAAAACTAGTAGTCTTAGAGCTCAGGAGTACAGGATGAAAGAGAAGTCCAAGGAAACAAAAGAAGAAATTAGTAAAAGTTGCAGTATAAAGTCCATTCAGAATGAAAGAAAACAACATAAAACGGTGACGAAACCAGCAGATGAAGAAGTGAAAAAGGACTCGCGCATTTCTCCAAAAACCGTGTCCACTCCACATGGAAATCCAGAACAAAGTCAACCGGGGAAAACTGAGCCGCTTAAAGTTGAAGAATATCTCAAATTCGACGACTGCTTGAAATTGTATGCTGATCCGCAAGTTTCGGAAAAGTTTTCTGCAAGAAAACTTCCTGAAAGTGATTTTCATCCACCGCCATCGAGCTCTAAAGACCTGGTTTCTAATGGATCTACTTTCTTAAAATCTGATCCATTGGAAACATCAATATCAAACCAATTAACTGACTGTAAAATTAATCCAATCAGTAAACGTAATGACGCTTCTAAAAGTAAAGGTGATTCTTTACAAAACCCTGTAAAACTGGAACACAAGTCTAAAGTGAGCAACATTATTCAGGAGAAAAATATCGTTTTCACAGAATCCAAGACGGAAGCACGGAAAATGTTGCAAAACTTAAAACCACCGAATATTCTGGTTTATGCTGACAGTCTGGTGGCGAAAGAAAATGTCAAAGACGTCCTGAACACCATACTCAATAAAGAAAAGTAAGTATATTTCATTGAAGATAGTAGGTAACGTCAAAAATTGAAATAAACTTAGATCTTGGAACTCCAAATTTTTGACTTGGTGATAATATATCAATGCACCATGTAAATATTTGCTGTAACCAGAGAAAGTGAACGCATTCGAAGATCGTCAGTTTGAGAGAAGAAGTTGCACTACAATTTTCACGATCTCATCAGTCGGCAAGCTAGTTTTCTTCACAAGTTGTCCTCATCTAGTTTCTGTTTAATGATCCAAAGGGATCATTGGATTAGTGTAAAGGCTTCCAGGGTCGAGGCTAACGAACCCATCTACTGGATGTAGCTTTATGCCGTTCAGAATGTCCACATGAGGTTTTCAATTCTTTACATAGTTGTATGTCTTTGGAGAGCCTGCAGTATTAGTAGTAGGAATTTCACCAACTGGGACGTTGGGGAATTACGAAAGTTATTATTGATGAGGCACCTTGTGTTGCTTAGAAACGTCCTGGCTTTGTCCAGCAAGTAGTTTTGATGTTTCCTAAAAGTCGTGCATATCTTCTATGGTTGAAGTTGGATTTTTTCCAACTTTCGCATATTCCTTTCTGTATAGTTTCGTCTCGACAAGACAATGAAAGTCCAAGATATGAATTTATTTCAAGTGTACTTGTTTCTTTGCTCTTTTAGCATTTACTTATAGTCCTCGTCGTCATGAAATTGACACAGCTTCAATTTTATGTCGCGCGCTTGTTTTTCTTTAGGTATACCGTATACGATTTGCCCATAAATAAAGTCAACAATTTTTGGGACGAATCGACAACTCTAGTGGTAGTTTGTGGAAACGTAACGCCATCTTTAACATCGGAATTGTTACAGTATCTTGTAAATGGGGGGCAACTCCTGTGTCTGTGCAGCGACTTACTATACAGTGTGCTGCAAACGTTTTCGACGGCCGAGGTAAGATTTCTTTAAAACTTAAAAACGAATTTACTTATCGTATTGAAAGGTAAGGGAACATGAACTGGTGCGTTTCTCGTATGGTAACTGGCAAAGGGTCAAGATGATGCATCACATATTTTGTTATCAAGCTTCGCCGGCCAAGAAGCAGTTTTCAAAGGAATCGGATCATCCAAATCATTCGAATCATAGTAATGGTTCGAGTCCCGTTGCACCAAGGACGCCGTCTGCCGTCGATATCCAGCATAACGGCAATAATTACACAATTCTAGTTCAGGTTTTGGGGACGGAAGAGACATGGCAGACTCCCAGCTTGTTGTTGGCTTCGGTAAAGGATTCTAAAGGACGTGCAATATTTTCCCAGGTTGGTTGTATCTTTCGTCCAAAAAAAAAGTATTGGGAAATGTCACAAGCCTTATAAAGATGAGCTGTTAAAGCTGACATATTTTCATATAGTTATTCAAGTACAGTGTCCTATGTTCAAGTAGCGGACAACTCTTTAGCCGCACATCAGTTTGTTACGTCGTTTAAATAACATTTTAAGAAATAGGGCTTTTGATGATTTGTCAAATTTATTAATATTATTAATATGAAGTATTTAACTGACAAAATAAAAAATTCTGTTTTCAGGTTCATTTGGAAGTAGACCCAACGCAATATCAAGATGACGAGAACAAGTACGCTGCGCTCACAGACAGCAATCAAGCTCGCTTGGAGATTTTAAAACATATCCTTTCTAATCATCTGGATGTAGATTGCTCGAATGAACATTCGGCCGTTTGTTACACGCCTGGTTACTTTTTAGGTAGACATGATGTAAGTATCAATTGTGGTTTAAAAAACAAACTTCCTGTGTAAACAATTAAATATTTATTTATTTATTGTTTCCGTACAAAGAAAATCAATTATAAACAAATGTACTAATTTGTAAAATTCTCCATAATTTTGTGTGAGAATTTTTAAAAATTTCCGTCATTTTTAGAATTGATTTCTGTTTAATATTTTGTCTATTACATCTTCTATTAATCGCAACCACGGAGCCTTAAAGTTGCCTTAAGTTGTCTTAAGTGTCAACTCAAACCGGGAAACTGTAGTTAAACTTACAATTTATTTAAAATGTGTTTTTATAGATGAAATTGAAGCTTTTGAATGAAAGTGAAAACATCAAAGATAACACGCATTCGAACCATAAGCTTACGATGGTTTTCTGTGGTAAAGACATGGATCCAGGCTTTGCTACCGCCACCAGATTACCCGTGATGGTACTGTCTTGTCCATCGAATTTTTCTACAGTGCAATATTATGAGGTACAGCAGAAAATGTATCTTTTTATTTAATGTTCAAATTATTTGTTGGTTTTAAATATTCGATGATATTCGATGTGCGCTCTAAGAGAGTAGACCTGTCTGTTCTCGCTGTAAAATAAAGTGTTTTATCGTCGAAATTATATCACTTCTTCCTTAGCAACTCTATGACGCCTATTCTTTATTTTATTTGATTGAATGATAAATCAAAGAATCATAAAGAATTTTTGTAATTTTTATAATTTCAATAGACGTTGCAAACGCAAGAGATTGGAAGATTGGTGATTTATTCGGATGTCTTGGGCAGCTCACATTTCGTTTTAATAGAAAAGCTACAGAACGGGCTCGTTGTCATACCACGACAACAGACACAGGGTGTAGGTGAGTTATTTGTTGGTGCATTTTTCCTTTGATTTTGCATCGTGATTTTTCAGGGCGTTCGAGTAACGTTTGGTTGAGTCCTTTAGGTTGCGCCATGTTTAGTTTGCAGTTACATGTGCCTATGAATTCTGTGCTGGGAAAAAGTCTGCCGTTGGTACAACATCTCGTCATGGTGGCCGTAGTGTCGGCCATAAGAAATATTCCAGGATATGAGGTTCATAAATTTCTTTAAAAAAATTTATAAATTTGTCAAGATTTTCTTATACATTTTTCACAGTTTTTCATCATTTATCAACATCGTAGTTACAAAATTATAAAATCGTTTTGTTTTCTGCACAAACACGTCTTTATTACATTTTGTTTTTAGGAGATTGAGTTAGGACTGAAATGGCCTAATGACTTGTACGCTTATTCTAATATAAAAATTGGAGGCCTTGTTGTTACTTCACAAATTCTTTCCGACATTGCCATTGTAAATATCGGTAAGTGTAGTGCCCATTGGTAAGTGTAATACACGGGGTGATTTTATTGATGGAGTAATTTATAGGTTGTGGTGTCAACTTAAATAATTCGAATCCCACCACATGCCTCAATGATATAATAGCCAAATATAACGAGGAACGAGGGACCCATCTTGAGAAAATTCCATATGAAAAGTTCTTTGCAATGGTATTCAATGAGATCGAAATGATCTTGAACGTGATACAGAAAGGAGACATAGACTATCTATTTAATTTGTACTATAAGTACTGGTTACATGGGTAAGCCAATTACTGATGAGATTAAATGTAACATTAGCATATAATGGCCTAGTTTGCATGTTATTTGTATATTTTACATCATATACACTTAATTTTCAGAGCATTTACTTTATTTGAATTATTTTTTTTTAATTTTGTCCTAAACTTTTATTGAATATTTTAGACTCACCTAAAATTTGCTGTTTACACATAGTAGGTATAGGTAGTCGTATATACAATTAAATTTAAATTTGACGGGAAATTAAAAAATTCAATAATATACAGGTGTTCCATTTAAAATACCGAAGTTCGTATGCATTTCCTATATAACCGGAAGTCCGCCAACCTTTAAAATGTACAACTTATAAATCCAAATAACTTTTATATTGAACATTTTTTCGTATCTCTAACAGCAATTGAGTTATCGAAGAAATACGCTTAAGTGCCCCATCCTGTATAGTTATGGTCCATGTTTCTTTTGTTTTTTCATTCTCAGACCGTCAATTGCCAGATTTCGTAAAGATTTGTAATAACTACGAAAATTTAATTATGTATTTGTTTTAGTGAATCGGACATATCTGTGATGACAAAAGAGGGCGAAACAAGGAAAGTGAAAATCATCGGCATAGATGATTTCGGTTACCTGACTGTCCAATCATCGGATGGTGTTATCAGCAGCGTACAACCTGACGGAAACACGTTCGATATGTTGAAAGGTTTGATTGCCCCAAAATTTGTTTAATTTGTTGTGTTTTTTTTTATTAAATTATATCCATCAAAAATATGTTTTTATCTTGACATACAAGTTCTACGTGGTGTATTTGTAAGTACTGATAAACGTGAGAATTATTTAAGAATCATTTTCCTGTCGAAAATTGCATTGTTTCAAGTTTATGATTTTTCAAATGGGAGCATATTTTCAAGCATGTCCACCGCCGCTTGCTTTCGAAATGTGTAATTAAGTTTTAGTTTGTCTAATTGAACTTGATTTATGCCATTTTTGATCTCGCCACCTATAATAGCTTGTAAGTTTGATTTTTGTGCCAAATTTTTTCTATGATATTGCTAATCTTAGCAACAAAATCAGATGTTTTCTAATGTTCTCTAATTTTTGTATGTTAAACGTTAGTTTGGTAATGTAATATTGGTTGTAATACAGGCAATGATCTTTGATGTGCAATGCTACATTCAATTTTATCAAAGGAAAAGTATGAATTTGGCTAATTTTTTATCCAATAAATGTCTGTTGTTTATTTAATCATAAATTTTGATTTTCATATTTTTGATTCTGTGATCTACAACATCCTCTAATTGGGATTGTTGATTGATCTTTGGTATGAATCTGTAGTTCACAAAAGCCATGTTACTTAGGGCTAATGTTCAAAATTGGTCACATAACGAACGAAAATTACAAGCTCCAAAATATGTCATCAGTTGTGTATGTACAGTACAGTGTACAATCCTAAATTTGTATTTTGAGATTTACAAATTTTGTATATTCAAAAAGGGCCAGCATTTATTTGATCATTGCTCGTATTTGAGTATCTGATATTAGATTTATGACGTACTTATGTTGATAGTTAACATTATACGCCTTCTAGGTGTACCATTAATGCGAATTATAAATGTTGTAAAAATGTATTTAATCGTAAATCGCGGATAGACCGCTAATCAAATGTCTTCGCATCTCTTCGTTTATTTTTCTTTGAAGTTTAAATGTTGCAAACGTCGAATAAAATTATATTTAATATATAGGCAAGTTTTTTTCCCTGAAATTTCATAAATGTCTGTTTGCCCACATCCACATCCCCTTAATTTGTCTGTGGTGATAATTGAACTTATATAGTAGAATTAAAATAGGTCTTTGGCCAGTGTTCAGCTCGGGCCAACTCTATGACAGCAGCCAATTGAACGCCAACTCATTGAAAGCACATTGGTGTTCATTGGCTACTTTCATAGCGTTGGCCCCGGCTGAACACGGCCATTGTCGCTTTTGATGTGGACTCTTTTTTTCACAATGCATGAGTAGATAGGCTATGGGCGTTCTGGGCCAAAAACACGGGTTATTTCTTATGGAGGTCCCAAATTACATTTTGGAACTAGATTTGGTTTTTTTTAATACCTAGTGCTTTTTTTTGTCACTAACATAGCCCTTGTGAATCCATGCCAACCTAAGCCAGCTTTTACGAATTTTGCTAATCTTTCCCAACCTAAGCCAGCCTTTGTGAATCCTTACCAACCCAAGACAATAAATTGCCACTGAGCATCCACGAACCTAACCTAACCTGCTAGGTTCATGTTCGAACCTAACTCGATATCAATATCTAATCGGCTCTGTTCGGATTACATCGGCTTCCGAACGGCTTCTCAACGGGTCCTGTTAAATTTGAACG
>JAFFZR010028547.1:0-11873 GCA_018397195.1 Lethrus apterus | reverse complement strand
TTTGAAAGCTAGGAAGATTTCTATCTGGATAACTTGTTTCATGGCTTACTTAATTGCGTTTCACTGTGATCACATTTTAATTGATTTTTACGGCTACGGTTCGTGCAAAATATGATTTTATTATATCGCTGTGTTCAGAAAAAAAAGTAGAATTCGAAAAAAAGAAAAAAAAGATATGTTGCCCTTTAAAAAAAAAGTTGACAATCGTTGTTCAAAGGCGCTTCAAAATAAAACATATTATTTACTGCCAGTTTATAGCGGGCTTTGAACAATTCAATGCGGTTTTTGAATTTTGAAAATCGGATGACTAATAACGATACTACAGCTCTGTCCGTTTTTTATGCACCTCCCTGTATAGTCGTTTTTTTTTATAACCATAATTTACCTTTACAGAAAAAAGGAGATATTTCGGAGTGTAATAACTACAGAGGAATAGCATTACTTGATAAAATGTACAAAGTATTGGTCACAACGATAGATCATTATGTTCACAATAAACTTTTCAGGTGTAAGTGTTGTTTGATTTTTGACAAATTAGATTATTTAACTCTTACTAATAATCTAATGTGATGATTTTTAAAACAAATATTATTGATACGGATAATTTAAAATACATAAATTTGAAATGTGTATAAATTGAATCGAAGCAAGCTTTAATATTTTAATATTCTCCAATGTGTACAGATGGAGCCATTAAGGTTTATAACATTTGTTAGAGAGAATTCATTCTATCCAGTAGGTTGGTTATATTATCTATGGTAACAATTATTTACTTTTATTTATATTTACTGTCAAAATTATTGTGAACTACAAATTTTTTTAAAAAATGAACGAAGAACGAGAGGCTGAAGAAGCTTGCAACGGAAGTTATTTAATTGTTGTGAGACACAACAAGATAAATAAACTTGAGATTACCTACGTGTACCAGATATCCCCTATATTGTATGTACTACTTTTCTTAAGCATTTCGATATGAAATCCAAATAAACGAATATGTATATAAATCACCACACACGAGATCATCAAAATATTTGTTGTTATTTCAATATTATTTTATTAATTATATTCATTCATATTAATATTTAATTTAAGGTGACCAGATTTTAACATTTTGGTGAAGCGGGACAAAATAATGTCGAGAAAAAAAAGCACTTTAATATCATTTCATATCGATTTCCAATCAATCGCATTAATGCTGTACTGAAAACATAAGTTTATGATACATAATTGACAAAAACTTAATCTTAAAAAAAAACGGGACTTTTTTAAAACGCCGCGGGACGCGGGACAAATTGTTACAAATCGGGACTGTCACGCCAAAAGCGGGACGTCTGGTCACCTTAGGTGTGAATGGTGTGAATCTTAATACATTACTAAACTGTGATGGGAAATGATTGAGTGGGATGTAATCTGTGTCCCTTTCTCGGCCTTTTTCTAGCAATACTTTCTTTGCCACATATTACAAATTGTGGATTCAGATTACACCATAAATTTTTATCGTGTCATTAAATCGCTGTTTAACAACTTTTAATTAAAACACGAAGAAATTAGGTTTCTAAACAAAGACCTAATAAACATGTTAATAAACGCCAACCAAATAGCGTCTCTACGGTAATGATCATTAACACAACGTATCTATGAACACGTAAGAATATGTAATGCAACAATGTTGCTATGTTTTGACACAAAAAAATCTATTTTCGTGGCAACTATTCGAGTTTATTTCAATCAATCATTTTCGATCACAACATACTTTATATAATTAGGTTTTATTAAAACGCAATTAAAACAATTTGTTATACGTCATATTATAAGTTTTCTCTTCTATTTGTATAATTATGTCCTGTTTTAAACGCAACCTGCCAATTTGTGTAAAAATACATTGTCCATTATTAAATGTGATTGCTATAATAAATCGATTAATATTAATAATATAATCTTTATTTGAACACGTACTATTGTTGCCGTTCAATTTGGAACGATGTGCAATCAATTTGACATAATTTTCGAAAATTTACCTTTTGTAAATATCACTTTTTATGTCTATTTTGACAATAATAATATTCTGACAGAAAGTTATCGACGCATCACTAATTTAAATTAACATGGATGTCAAAGAATACAAATAATAGACAAATAGGAAAAAGATGGTAATATTTATTACGAAATAAAATCGTTTTTTTTGTCAATTAACAACAATCATATTACTATTGTTCCCATTTACGCTTGTATGTCGTTTAAATTTAATCATTACTTTGAGTAGTTTCTATTACCATAATATGTAATATATTTATTGACATTTTGAATTCTAGTTAATTGCGTGAAATTTGTTGCCAAATGTACAATAATAATCAGTTGTCTTGTAGTAATTAATTTTGGAGCTTTCGTTATAAATTACACCGGCTATATTACTCATAGTATTGATTTTGATGTCAATTTTTTCGTGTTTGAAAGTAAAATACTTCAAATTGGAAGACAAATTATGTTAACGAAACAAATTTATGTTATAAACTTCACAATTATTTTGAAATTTTGATTTCACAATTAAAATATCACGTAAAGAGAGATTTTTATGGAAAAAGTAGGCAGGCAATGCATAGATCATTGTGGAAAACTTGTTTGGAATAAATTTTTTACGAAGCAAACAGAAATCGTTCGAAAAATACTTCCAGCAAGTCAACTTTAAAACATTGAAAGTTATTTTATAATAGAATCATTAAAAACTTTTTTTTGAAAAAGTATAAATAAAGTTAAACTGAGGGAAAGATTTCTTTACCGCAAGCAAATAATAGTATATTCCGATACGTGTGCGGAACGTAGTTAATTCCATGCGAGGGTGAATATTCAACCACGAGACGAAGCCGAGTAGCGGAACAAGCATGGAATTAGCAGTTCGCACTAGTGCCGGATACAATTTTTTCTATAGCCACACACAATTGAAATAATTTAAAAACTTCTTTATATTCTTTGGGATCCGGAAAATTTACCGCCAGCAATTCACCGCCAGCAATTTACCGCCAGCAGTTGATCGCTGGCAGTTTACCGCGATTGATCCCATAAGCAATTTATACCCAACAATTGATCGCTAGCATATTTATCGCCAGGCAGTTTATGGTTGTGTGGTTTTTCCAAATTTGAAATTTTACTTAATAATTCTTGTGAATTGTTTATTGCGTATGTCGATAACAGAACACATAAAATTTAAATCGACTAACAATATTTAAGTGGAAGTGATTCGGGAAACAAAAAAAAAGAAATATCGCGATTGTGATGAACGCATTAAAAGACTCGTTAGTACATTCGATGGTGTGATATTGTTGACTATTTAAGAGGTATAGCGCATAATATTTCTTATTAATAGCGTACATACTGTGCTGTAAACGTTAATGTTAGTTTTTCATTAAATTAATAAGTTACTTGTTAACTGTTGTATAATAGTTTGTTGTATACTATTGTATACACTATTGTAGTAATATCTGTATAATTTTTTCGAAACTTGTGTCTAATAAAATGTATAATTCACCTCTTAATTTTTTTTATTGCGTCATTAAGGCAGTATTATAAATAAAAAAACTCTAATTTTAAAAAGACAATTAACTGTCTGGCGATAAATATGCTAGCGATCAATTGTTGGATATAAATTGCTTGTGGGATCAATTGCTGTCGCGGTAAACTTCCAGCGATCAACTGCTGGCGGTAAATTGCTGGCGGTAAATTGCTGGCGGTAAATTTTCCTAGACCCATATTCTTTATCTATTTACAAGTGGCTGGCTTCAGAAAAGCTGTTTTTCGCGACACAATTTTATAGGATCATCCACAGGGGTGACTATCTCAATGAGCGGTTTTTGTTGTGTAGACGATTTTCTAACATTTCGTGGTACAACATGGTAAAATATCATCATTATCTATTGTAGGTGATTGCTTCACACTTTAATCGCTACATGTGACGCGCCGCCAAGTGACAAATTTAGTGTACTATTGAGCGTGCAGATCGGCCACCATCCCCAAGTCCGCATGCTAGAGCGTGTCAGAATTCAAAATCATTTAATTTCTATTGTGGCTGTAGAAAAATAATATTCCATAATAAGAAATATTTATTTTTAATTGAGATCAAAATCAAGAATTTTCATTAAAATAGTCACTTCCATTGAAACAAACTTTTCGTACAATCATATTTCTTTCTTAGAAAGATTTATTTTTCTCTGTGTACATTAAAGCGAAGAACATACCGACGCGATCGCGAACACGATCACGATAGCAATGGCGGTGGCGATCGGACTCTTCTGCAGCAAACAAGTGACCCCACACATACTGCTGCGACTTACTGGCGAACGCTCGTGGCATGTGCAGCGATCAGCCACCTAGTAATAGACGATATTATTGCGTTTGCGAATGCTGCATGTTACATTAATCATGGACAATTTCACCGAGGAATTGATAGAAAATGTCAAGAAACATAGGGTATTATTTGATCTGTTGCACTCTGACTATAAAAATGATCGTTTAAAAAATAAAATAGGGGATGCGATGACAGCAGACACGAAATTAGGAATTATTGAGTACTGAGGTATACAGGACAGGTGGCATGGAGCAATGGAGCGGCTAATCCAGGCGCCTCTGATATGAGGGCGCCGAAGCCGGCTAGATATTTTGCTATTTGTTTCTTATGTGCATGCAGTTTTTTATTTATAACGATGTTTGCTCCAGGCGCCAAAATACTACCGCACGGCACTGGCACTTATAAAATAAATTTTAACATTCAGCGAGCCACTGGATAAAACCACATCAACAAAGGCAAAACGAATCGTTCCAAATTTAACGACCGCGATAGTACAATTTACACTACAAAAAAAAAACTACAGTACAAAATGTTAAAATGTGGAACAGTTGATTTTAATTCTTAGACTTAAAACTAACGTTTTAAAACAAAAATGCGTGATATAATTGCCTATAACATGTCATGAGGAAGCGATTAATTATCTGAAGTGTTATGAAAACCTTAAATTCGAACAAATTGAGATTTGGAAGAAAAGAATTTTAAAGAACTTTGTCTACCGATACTCTATTAGTGTTAGTACTTTATTCGAGGGAAATCAATTATATATTTGTGAATCGTCGTCATCAAAAAGGTTACCCTTTGCTGACCACAACTCAAATACAAATATAAAATTCCTATATTCTTTGAGAAAGGACGATATGAAAAAAAAATTCTTCTATTGGAATTCATCCCAAATAACAATGAGCATTAAATAAATAAACAGTCCGCAAACTTCTCGATTCCGATAACAAAAACACACACACGGCGCTGTTTAAATACTTAAAACACAATGTGGCGCATCGCCTCAGGTGATTTCATAACTTTTCGACACGTGACAATGTTACCCCGACAAATTGACAACCACGCAAGGGTGTCATATACAATAATCCCGCAAGAGATCACTTCAGAAGATGTTTTATTATGATTTGTAAATGAATTATGAAGTTTTTTGAAAGACATAAATGTGTGTTCACATAAATAATGCTTAATCATTAATAGTTGCTACAGTCAAATTACACAAAGAATGTAATATTTCGCAGTTGTTGTTTAATTCATTTTGAAATAAAAGTGAAAATTGGACAATACAAAAAACGCATAACAGGAAAATAAACGCAATGGAGATAAGTAGTAACGATTATTCTTATTTCCTCTAAAGTTAGAGGAAATGAAAATAATGACAGAAAATAGAAAAGAGTGGAAGAGATGGGTGAATGAAAACCCATAAAATCAACCCAAATCCGACGCCTGAAAAGGCAAAAGAAAAGGGAAAAAGAAGAAGAAGAAACAAAATGTGCTATGACAAATTGAAAAGTTCACGCTAAGCGTGCTAATTTTTTTTGCAGTACATAAATAATTTGTGTCTGCTATATTTGTCCCAAAATTCAAAACCAAGCATTAATTTTTTCGAATGAGTCATGTGCCACTCTTAGGGCCAGTGCGCAATGCAACATAATAAATTACCTGTAAGGATAATAGCAGCTCGAAAATAAAATTAATTGTTCGTTGTACGTTATTCATTCTTTTGTGTCTCACGCATTATTCTGATCGCTTATATAGTTATAGTTCATGAATAACAAGCACATTGTAAAGACATGTAAAACATATATAAATTTGTCAAACATTTGGCTGCTTAACTCCGTTTAGGTGTTTAAAGTGTCATAAATATAAAGCTAGTATCGATTTCTATGGCCGCTATTGTAATCAAGTTTATCTTAATAGATTAACTTTGATAAACTGAAGAAAATTTTAGGAATACACCAGTCACTAAAATTTGGTGGTGTAAAAAGTGTCCCCTACTCTTTACTGGTAAATAGGTGACCTTAAAAGAAAATCAATTCAAAAAGGTAATAAAAATAAATTTTGGTCCAACACTTCAGTCATCAAGATAGCCTTCAGTGTTCCCTATAATATTACATAAACCAAACGTAAATCAAGTTCTCCTAATAACAAAAAATATTCTTAATCTGACCCCACCTGCGAGGTAAGATTACGAACATAGTGTGATAAGATGGACTATTAAGTATTATATGCACAAATCACAAATAAAACGCCCTTGCTCATAACATGTGCACATTTCATGCCACCATACGTTGCCCGAATAACATTGAATTCAATCGTCTTCAAATATCCTCCCGCGTCCTGGACAAACAACCCATTATAATAGAAGAATATACTTTATTCATGGAAAGAATTTTTACAGCATTTCAAAGTTAAAATAGTTTTCTGACTTCCGGAATATAACAATACACGAACAGATTCTCTTTCTCCTGTCGGAGATTCGACATTAATCAAGGCGGTAGAAAGCAAAGTGATTTTGCGAAACCTTTTTGTTCAAAGTAGAATACAAGCTAAGAGTGGCGTGGCTCGATTCTAATTCGAGGAATGTGTAAACTTGAGAATTTGAAGGTTTGCCAATGGATTATTGAAATGCAACGGTGAATTTCTTTAACAAATTAGAACCTAAAAATAGATACAAATTCGTTACAGAAAAGTTCTCATGTCCCAAGTATCCGATCCCCAATCGGATACTTTTATTAAACACTTCAATCAGTTTCTGAGTAAACTGATCAAAATCCAAATTTCTATTCATTCAGTTTCTTTCAAAAGTCTCTTAGCGTTGATAATGTAGAACAAAATTCAAAGGTTATGTATATTAAACAATATGTATTAGACAATAACCCATGAAAATGTTTATAAATGTCTATAGAGAATTTGAAGCGTTAGTAAATGCAAAGGAAACAGGGGATGCCATTTAAAAAAGTTATTACTCGAAAACAATACCAAGTGTCAAAATAAGTGAAACATGAAAAATGATGTGATTTTTAAAAACGAAATTGGTCTGCTGACGGATTTTTGACAAAAATTGATTATTACGATATTATCGAATTTATTCCAGACATATTACAGGCGTCGTATAATAATATTTGTTTTAGGTTTGGAATAGTAATTAGGTTTTTATAAACACATAACATGACTTAATAGCAATAGATTTGCTTTATACATTGCGAGTTAAAAGTAAGGAATAAATTCGATAAAAGGGAAAGTAAGTACTGATTTTTGGAAAAATTCCAAAAACAGGTCAATTTTTTATTTAAATTCTGCACTTGGTGAAACGTTTAAGCCTGGTGACGTCATCGGCAAATACACCGTTATTATCAAAGCAAATGCTAAAAATATCCATCTGAAATGTTATCTTGAACAAGTTGGCTGATAAAATTTATTTTGTTTTGCCTGACAGTTGGCAGTGTTTCCGCAAGGAAGATTTAAATACTTTGTTGATTCATAATCATGGCTAAATTGGCGAAAGAGAAAGAATTGAAATATTTATTATGATCGGATATCGTAACAAACAAGAAGCCAAGAGGAAGTGTGTCACTTATTTAAAGATAACTACCCAGATAGGAGTCCAGTAACTCAGTCAACTGTGAGTAAAATAGAAAAAAAGTTCCGTGAATTCGGTTATGTCAGAGATTTACCAAAAGTAGACATTCAGCAACAAATGAAGATGGTCTTTGGATATCTAGATTAGATAGATTAGATTAGATTTGAAAGAAGATCCGTACAAACAAAGTCGATCTGTCGCTAGAGCCCACAACATTAGTCAGAATTCTGTAATAAGGCACCTGAAGAAACAAAAATGGCACCCTTAAAAAGTTTCATTATTACAACCTTTAAATGAAGATGTTCCGGATAGGCGAATAGAATTTTCCGAAGCAATGACAAATATGTTTTAACATAATTTAATCAACTGCTGCTGAACAATATCCTGTTTTCTGATGAAGCAACATTTTATCTGGACGGCACTGTAAACAGACAAAATTTCAGGTACTGGGCGCCACAAAATCCACACTGGGTTCGCGAAAATAAAACACAATACCCTCAGAAAGTCACTGTTTGTACAGGAATTGTTGGAAATCGAATTATTGGACCATACTTTTTTCAGGGCACATTGACAGAACTGTTACCTTCATTTCTTTCAAAATGAGTAACTTCCAGAATTAGTCAATATTCTTTCCAACGCTGATAATCCAGATATCCCAAATAATTCTTTATGGTCCCAGCAAGACGGAGCACCACCACATTATGCACAACCGGTGCGTGAGTAGGTACATCACTTATGCTTTTCCTAACCGGTGGATCGGTCGACGAGGAGCAGTGGAATGGTCTGCAAGATTTCCAGATTAGACACCTTTGGATTTCGCTTTATTGGGCTACGTAAAAAGTACTGTATACAAAGAGAAACCAGACAATCTGGAAGACCTAAAGAAGACGATAAGAGTTACAATCAAACCAGAAAATATTTCTAATGTTTTATTGTAGTTTCAACATAGGTAGCTTATTGTCAAGAAGTTACTGGTGGACATTTTGAGCATTTGCTTTGATAATAACGTTGTATTTGTTCCTTGTTTACAATAATAATAAAAATGCACATTCCCGTGCCGTCATAATTTTTATCAATAATTTCCTTATCTAAGCTAACAAACTTATTATATTACCATGTTGGCAAATGGATGGAGTGACAGAATATGGAATAAAAAGTGGGGGTTGCTATTTAAAAAATGCCGATGACGTCATAACACTTACACGGTTCACCCTATATATGCGAATCTTATGTCAAAAAGTGCGGAATTAAAAACAAAATTGACTCATTTTTTGGAATTTTTCCAAAAATCAATATTTTCCCTTTTATGGAATTTATTCCTTATTTTTGACTCGCACTGTATAAATACAGTTATCACATTATTCACCATAGATATTGCAATTTGAACTACTGTATATTTGAGCTAAGTTATATTCTTGTTTGTACGCTAATACATTTACTCAGTAGCGAATATAATACAAATAATTTAATAATCTTCTACTTTTTTAAACGAAGGAACTTTACTATCGTTTGAACAAAAAGTTAACTTTACCAGTAACTGTAACTAAAACTAAGTACTAGTAATTACGTACTAGTTAGTTGTCGGAATAATTTAGCTTTGCAGTTAATGAGTTGAAATGTTTGAGAAAAGTTGAACAATAAACTAACGCAGGTCGACTAAGTGCACCACAACTTCCACAACAGTATAAATTAGTGCTTGTTATTTGAAACGTAAAACTGAAATGTGGAAATAGTAATAAAGTTTATATACAGGAAAGTAGTTTAAAATTAATCCCATATTTAAATATATTCTAATCGTAATTTACAATTGTATACAATGTGTCTGATTTTATGACCTGTGACAAATATTATTGTTAAACGAATTTCATGGAGTTTTAGAATATTTAATATAATATGTATATTGACTACGTTCCATTTCAAATTTTGAATATATGATTTCTATCTAAAGTACAAGCTCAATTGTTTTTCTAATTTCAAGAAATTATTGAAAATTAAACAACTTTTCCATCTAAGACTTTTTCGTAATTCGTACAACAATCGACATATCTGGTGGAAACACACTCTATAAAAGTTCCCAATTTTTATCTCCGCGTACGTGCAATGAGCTGACGTTCCGCCTTAAATGCAGAGTATTCAAATGGATGAGTCTACCAACGTATCCGGATTGGTAGTATTAGTTGTTTGTCCGGATCAATACCAGAAATCAGTCGAAGGAGACTTTCTTTATTTACTTACTTACTTATTTAGGTAACCCCATTGGAGCTGAAAGTAAATTCTTTCATTAAGAAAAATACCGTGGGAACACCATCCATATTAGGAGGTTGATTTTAACATTGTTCTTTTTTTATGTTTTTAAATCGTTACAAAATACATAGTATTTTCGAGACATTGTTAAGTCTAATCATTTTACGTAAATATAAAATTTGAAAATTTACGTATAATTTTATTATTTTTTTGGAATATTACGTTGCTAATTGCAACAATGCATGTTTTTACATATATTTGCATTAGTTTGCACTGTACCACTTAGAACAATTAGTGATGCTATTATTACCTGGTTTGTTAAATACGTAACCTGTTTCTTACAGCTCATCGTTTAAAAGAAAATTTGATTAATGAAAGGGCATTTCATGAGTTAAACGTTGCTTCTTTCTAAAAATGTTCCTAAAATTCACAATTTTAACAGTCCATTTCCATTTATGTACCATTTTGTTATGACATAAATGAGATTTTTAAAATAACTTTCATTTTTTCCTGCATTATATTTATGGTTATAGATTTACTGTAGTTCTTAGAATTATATGAAATATTGAATCGCTTCAGGGCTTATAAAAACTTAAACCTATAAAGTTGCAAGACAGTTTTTAGTTTTCCCTTCTTGGAATTTATTCTCTCATCTTTAATTATAAGAAGTTTAAAAATGATGCTGAAATATGATAATAATTATTTTATTTCTTTATTAATTATTAATGCAGTTACGGCCAGAATATGAAATTACAATTTATTAATACATACTTAATATAAATTATTAAGAAAATGAAAGAAATGGCCAAGTTCGTTCTAAATATTGCTATTCTATTACTCAACCATACTAACGCACTAATAATTTTGACGTGAATATAATGAATAGTGCATCAGAATATAGGGTTATAGTGAGCCACGAGCTCGACCTGCAATAATCTTCTCGCACTAGGTACAAACAGAGTCAGAGGAAATGTCGTACCAATAAAACCAAACGCACGTCGAAATTAGCGACAAATTCCGTCCTCCTCGGGATCATGGTGACCGTGTTTGCGGATCAGGTACCTGACCCGCTGCATTCGATAATATTTTACGGTGTATATTAACTACACTACAGAGATGAGAGCAAAACTTTGGTATTGAGAACATTTTAAATGTATCACTCATCTATAAATTTGACATTGGAATTTATAAGTTGAAAACAAATTCTAGGAAAACTTACGATATAAACACAAAATACTATAAATATAATAATGAATGAAATATATTTGTGCGGGATATAATAAAAACAGATATGATCAATTAAACATTTAATAATATTTTTTCGGGAAATTCACATCAATATTATAGTAACATAGCCTTATATGCAATACAAATGTGGGCGAAAATTCATTATTAATCCCAAACTTAAAAAGCCGGCACGTGTTTCCCTAATTAGATAATACCCTTAGCGAAAGCATTTAGGGAAATTCCCAGCTTATATACCGATAGTTCATTTAACATATTATCGATATCTTTAACATTCTTTGGTGTTTTATAATATTGTTAGTACTAAATGATAACTTGAAAATATAAAATATAAGCTTGTAAATAACTCAATAATATTTGTTTGGAAAAAGAGTAAATCAATACACATATATGTATTCAAAGATTAATAAATAAGACTATGAGAAATGAGGACTCGTATAAGTCGCAGATTATCAAAAACAATTT
>JAFFZR010028546.1:0-11877 GCA_018397195.1 Lethrus apterus | reverse complement strand
TTGCTTCGTTTAGCCGCTAGAGGGATACAAATTTCCTGAAAAGAAATCGTTTTTTCGAGAAAACTTTATAACGCTTTTCGCGATTGGGACCAAATTTGGTATGTGGATTTGTACTGAAAGAAAGCATTATTTGGCATGTTATTTTCTCTTCTGCCTGTTTTGTAAGTGGTCAAAAAATGGCCATCCACATCTTAAGAAGAAACTATTATTTTTTTCTGCCTAAACAATGAGAAATGACGAAATGGAGCAAGAGACAAGAAATGTAGGTAACTTATGTGTCTATCAGCAAAAAATGTTTCAAAAGTATTCATCTAATAACAAAAAAATTATGAGCTTCTTAAGAAGTGGATGACCATTTTTTGAACTTAAAAAACACGCAGAGAAACGCAAGAGAAAATAACATGTCAAATAATGCTTTCTTTTAGTACAAATCCACATACCAAATTTGGTCCCAATCGCGATAAGCGTTAGAAAGTTTTCTCGAAAAAACGATTTCTTTTCAGGACATTTGAATCCCTCTAGCGGCTAAACGAAGCAACTTTGAATAGAGGTAAGTTGGGTTAAATAGTCCTATTTTGTGTTATTATTTTGTACAGACCTTTCGGGGACACCCGGTAGAATTTCGTTCACCATTTTTAAAAGGCGACAGAGACAATCATTTAGAATCAATGTGTACTTCATAATAAAATAAGTAAGAGATAATAATATAATAAACGTTGCAAATTTGTAATTTCCTAACTTCTATTACATTCATTAAAAGATTACGCTAGATGTAAAAAGCAAAAATAAATACGAACGTGTCGCCCATCATCAAAAAATACTACAAAGATAAACGTAAACTTGTTCATTACTCATTATTTCATTATTCATTATACACAAGATTTACATACCTTCCTTTTGCGAAATCGTTGCCCTGTTCGGGTCACCCGATCAGTTTGCCGAACTCACTTCGTGTTATTTACGTCTGCCGCGATGACGCTGCCTTTCGACCTTTACTGCGTGACGTATTTGTGCGCACATTGGTCGTGTAAAAAAACCTAAATGTCAACAAAGTTTCACATTCGTGAAATCATTTTTCATATTTTATTATAAATAAATAATAATATAAAAATTTTTATTGTTCCGTTTTCACACTTGATTAAAATATAATGCGAAAAATTATAGGTTAGATTTTTAAAAGTTACGCTAAATGTTCTCCCACTCTTTCCGCTGAGCGATGTAGCAAAAATTTCGTTGAGAAAAATGACGACCGCTGGAAGTCACAACCTATAAGTTGGCGTTGAATGTGGTTGCTGTCTAAGCGCTGACCCGGCTGAACGCGCCCAAATATCATCTTGTGTTTTGAAATGTGTTAAATGCCTTTAAAAATCTTATAAAAACGTATCAAATTTAATAAAAGCGCAATAGATGTTTTTTCGCGTCAGTTTTTGGATAAAGATATGGGTTGGTTGTATGGGTTGGATTCAAACCGTAACGTCTCATAAAAAATTGGGTTGTGCTTAAAAACTTATGAAACTCTGAATATGTAATTAAATAACCTTTTCATCCAAACGTACTAGATTAATGAGCGACGTACTAACGTACTAAAGTTGATCAAAACGTAATAGATCTATTTTATTGTAATAGACTGGCAACACTGGATATGACATGCTTTATGGTTTATTAGAATTATATGACGTCACACAACACATATTGGCACTTTATTTGTAAGTAACACCTCAACTATTTGTAAAAAAATTATAAAACTTTCCAATTTATCAATCAGATATGAGATTCATCAGGCCGACGAAGCGAGCAAAGACCTGCCCATCAATAAACAATTCTAAACGCACTCGATTTAAAAGATATCGGGATTACTTTTTTTATTTATTGGGTCTATTATAATAGATGAAGTAGGGCTGTGGGTCAGTGCATTCGTTTCTAATGTGTACTTTTTTACTGTCGCTATGATTACGAGTACAGGTGAAAGTTGTATTGTTTCATATCACATTATGAACCGTTTTCATACGAGCGTGCGGTGCACTAATTTTATATTATTTTATAAATCCACAGGTGTGTACATAAATTTAACAATAACGTCAAAAAACATCTAATTCAATTCCTCCATGTGCAGAAAAAAATACATGATTACAGTATTCTCCACCACATGGCTCCATTACTCTAATTTTACGCAACGTCATTTAATTTGATACATTTCTTTTTTAAACTCTGAACGAACTTTCTGAACCGATCATTAATTAATAGATTAGATAGGTATTCGGCTTTGTGCACACGAAACATCAATGAAACGTAAGCACTCTACAATAAAACAACGGTTATCTATAATACGACGCTAAAATCGGAACATTTGTTTATCGATTATTAGATAAAATTGTTGATTGTCATTCTGTTTATAAAAAATCTCATCTAGTTTAAGCCAGAAGATTTCAAGATTTTAAAACGAAAATGAAAGAAGAAATTACATAAATATCGAAGAAATGAAATATTCTGTCAACTCTTATATTCCCTCCATCATATACAATCGTCCTTATCCAAGTTGTTTTCTTTATACCTACGTATCGCTTTCTTTGTTCCATACGTTTCTAGCTCTTCTCATTTCCTTCACTAACCTTTTCTTTCACACGTCCCACCTTTATTCCAACGGCAAGTGGTCCGTCCTCTGTCCTTTCTTCCACTTTAAACTCCGTCACCTTATATAACCATATACAGAGCATATATGGAGCTACTATGCAGGACATAGTAGCTCCGTTCTTCGATTTCTCATTTCGTGTTACACATAGAGATTTCTAACAAAGGCACCGTTTAACTAGACACAAATGAGCATTTCAGGAAATTATTTATGAGTATACAGCCTGTCCCGAAAAAGATCTGTGTGGCCGCGTGCCATTTTTTTAAAATGGGGCACCTAGTATCCCTTTGCATAGTTCGAAGTGTTTTGGGGGTATCTATTGATATCTAACTTTTTTTTTAATTTGATTCATGCATTCCGCCGTAATTAGCGATTACTGCAAAAAACTTAATTTTACATACTAACATTAAAGAAACCGCTGCGGTTACAAACGTAAAATTTAAGAGTAATTATTTGGCGCATTTTTTAACAAGGGTTGCCGAATGCTTCAGACAAAGTTTTGTGTCATTGCAATATACAGGGTGTTTAAAATTCATTACGACATTACGAGAAATTCATCTTCATTTTTCTCATGTTTTTCAAATGGAAAACGCTGTATATTTTTACATGAGAATTCAATTCTGAAGATTTTTCATACAAGGACCATATGGCTGTCTTTAGCCGTTTACTAAAAAACAGGAAAAATGGTTAAATACATGTTCAAATAATACACTTTACACATCATGTCTGTCTGAAAGAAGGTAGAAATATCATGCTGCTATAGTTTTTACAGAATAATAAAACGTGAATGATGTATTCCTTTAAAAAATACTTAAATGTGTGAGGTGGTCCTTATTTCTTTGACTGCCAATTAAATGTGAAGCGTACCTACATTTTATGAGAAACGTACTACCAAATTTTTTACAACAGTTGCCACTTGTCAGAGAGAGAATATGGTTTCAACATGATGGTTCACCCGCTCATCATACGCAAGCAGTGAGGGAACATTTAAATTTAGTATTTCCAAATAAGTGGTTAGGGAGAGGCGGACCGCAGCAATGGCCGGCAAGATCACCCGATCTCACTAAAATGGAGATGTGGGACATACAAAGGGCATTGTTTATCGGGAACTACTAACTACTGTAGAAAATATGCATGAACGTATTCGAAATGCGTTTTAAATTATTACAGCCGATATACTAAGAAGAGTGGAAAATTCTTTTAAAAATCGTGTTCGTGTTTGTTTAAATAGAAGTGGAAGACGTTTTGAAAACTTTGAAAAATTAGTTATGTGTTTATTCGTACTTATTTATTTTATTAATAATTTAAATGTTACAAATAAGAATGTTGGCGATATTTTAGTAAACGGCTAAAAATAGCCATATGATCGTTGTATGAAAAATCTTCAGAATTGAATTCTAGAAATATTCACGTAAAAATATAAAGGCTGTTCCATTTAAAAAACATGAGAAAAATGAAGATGAATTTCTCGTAATGTCGTAATGAATTTTAAACAGCCTGTATATTGAAATGACACAAAACTTTGTCTGAAGCATTCGTCAACCCTTGCTAAAAGATGTGCCAAATAATTACTCTTAAATTTAATATTTGTAGCCGCAGCGATTTCTTTAAATGTAGTACGTAAAATTAAGTTTTTTAAAGTAATCGCTAATTACGGCGGAATGCATGAATCAAATTAAAAAAAAAGTTAGATATCAATAGATACCCCCAAAACACTTCGAACTATGCAAACAGATACTAAGTGTCCCATTTAAAAAAATGGCACGCGACCACACAGATCTTTTTCGGGACATCCTGTATATTCAAAAATAATTTCCTGAAATGCTCATTTATCTCTAGTTTAACGCTGCCTTTGGTAGAAATCCCTAAGTCTAACAGGAAATGAGAAATGGAAGAACGGAGCTAATATGCAAGACCCTGTATATTGTTGAAAAGGGAATAAAATTCTCTTTTTAGTTAAGCCACAGCCCACTATTGGTTCCATATAAAAAATTACAACTTTGTCACAACTCAAATTTGGACAACTTTTTCAAAAAACCAACAACGCCACTGCATTCTTATCAAAAAAGTGTCTGAAGAACGTGGATATTATTTTCCATCATTTTTCCAAATAAGCAAGATATAGGCATAAAACCAAAATTGAAAAAATCGAATTTTTACCCATAACTCGAAAACAAAAGACGAAAGCCAACTTTGGTTTTCACCATTGAATTTTTCTCCAAAAAAGCGATCGAGGATGGTAGGGTAATTTTTCTGTATCTCTTATGGTTATCGAAATTCCCTATTAAAACATCGAAATTTGCCCACCCTGTACAGTTTCAAAATTTACTGAATATTTTTGATCAGATTAATGATTTTATGGATAAGATCATTATTTTAATTTTAGCCAATATAGATTTAGAAAAAACGAATTAAGGGAAATTGCTTTGTTTGATCGTCTCAAATATATTTGCAAAGCTGTGGACGAAAAATAGGCATTAAAGAAAATGATATGTGGAGAAGAAGGACGAACAAAGAAATTATGGAACTTTATGGGCATAAAAGTAAAGCTGTCAAGGCTTAGAGGCAAAGATTGACGTGGTGAGACTGCATATAGGCTGCCAGATAGACGAGTTATGCAAGTAGTGATAGAAGGAGTTGCAGGTAAGTACAAAAAGAAGGGATCGTCATAGTAGAAAGAGTTGACGGCAGTAGAAGAGGATTTACGAACACTAGGGATACGAAATAACATCAGATAGACAAAGAATTATGTAAAGGAATAATGTAGAAGCCATAGGACAATGCCTTTACAACTGAAAAATCTAAAAAACTGTATTCACGAAAAGTATATTGCAGATATTTTCTTTGAGCTTGTTCCGTCATTTTAATTAGACAATTAGACAATTAGACAGATATCATTAGAAAAGATAGGTTGGATAAGATAGGAGTTGCGCAATGTTGGAACCCTGATATTTCCATACATATGATTTATTATTTTATTTATTTTATTAATGAATTATGATATCGAATATAACATAAATATGAGGATCTTCAGCAAAGAAATGAATATATTCTTTATATTTCCATGTAATTTATAAGGCAATAGTAAAATTCGTAAAAACTTACCTTTATTATTAATTTATTTAAAAATGAAACTGCTTAAAATATACATACTAACATTTAAGAAAAACTATTAAGAAATTGAACATAAAAGTAATAGCAATTCTGTCAAAAATGTACAGTATATTTGTAATATAAAGCGATGGGGGGGCATATCAGTCGTGTGAATTCTTTATCTTATCTTAAAATTATAAACTATGGAAGGAATTAAGTAATGGCAAAAGGAAAAATGCAACAACGAGAAGGCACCAAATTTGGGACACTTTTTCTGAAAAATAAAAATTAAATGCATCCAAAAAATAAATTGCATATATTTTTTAATAAAAATGCTGCTTAACATTCTTTCAGGACTTTGGCATCAAAAAATCCTAACAAAAAAATATTTCTCATTAAAACAAGTTAACTTAGAAAAGTGCGACATTTTTGTCAAACAAAAAAAATTGCATAATTTGAAATAGGGTGGTATCCAAATTTGAGACAGTTGCCATAATTTGAGTAATTATTCAAAAATCCCTTTCCTTCCCAAAAAAAAAACAAATGAAGATTGTATGTACTTCTAATCTCTACACAGTCTTCATGTGGAGCACATTTTGCCCATTTTTCACCATATTTATCTTCGGAAAATGCAAAATAAACATTCGGCATCATTTCCACCGCTTTCGTTTGAATACAACTAATGCTTTCACTGCTTTCTGAACTGAAAGCTTGCGTGATTTTATTGACGTGTTAAGCCCTGACAGAACGTTGGTTCTTCATGGAGACCTTTTTTCGAAGTTTCTTTATGCAATTTTTTTCGTTGATGCTTAAGCGTTTCGTTAAATAAATACGTATGTAAAGATAAAAGAGTAACCGAAAAGAACGATATAGTTTTTTAATCAACGCTTATACAAAAGTATCTGACAATATATTATCTTGTTTATTCCCGACCCTAGCGACCATTTTTTTCGTCGACGCCAACCATTAATATTAATGTGATGTCGCCACAGATGCTAAAATACCACAATTTTTTTTTTTTTTAGATATCGTTTTGCTGTTTTCCGTTTAGGCTTCTTGCAATTCCTCTTTGTATGGAGTAAGAGTAATAACTTGTGCTTTTCAAGATCTAGCATTTCTTCTCACTATTTTTGCAAGCAGGCAATTGGCAAATTTCTGCCGGAGAAATCAAATTATTTTTTATTTCCTTTGCTAAAAGCGAATTAGGTGTTTTCTGATCTCTAAATATGGTGTTTAAATAGAGAAATTCCTTCGGTAATTTCCTTAGTGTTACAAGTACTTGCACTTTGATATTCTTGCTGATCTGTTTTCGTAAGGTTAGCTGAAGTTACTGCATGATTACTAAAAACATGTACTAATGTTTAATTTTACTGGTTGATAAATACATAAAAAAATACATTGAAATTTCAAATAAACTTCAAATTAATTCGTGTTCGACCCAAAATTTATTCAAGTAGCAAATTCATGTCAACCTACAGAAAACAATCCGTTTGTACTTGTAGGACAAACGAGGCGCAGGCGGCCTTTGAACTACTTCGTAGAAAAAGTCACGACCATCAAAGTTTTATGGTCCACTTGTTATGATCTCACAAAGCTCTGGTTGGTCACAATTGAATTACGCTAGCGTAACACAGAAAGCCTTGTGTTTAAACGTGGGTCTGCACATGACATTAAAAACAATCAAGTGTAAAGTTTTATTGCATTTTAAATATAAAATCTAATCTTAATTAATTTATCAAAAAGGCAATATTTTTACGTATTGATTTGATCATAATAATTATTTTTCCTTGCTAAGCAAAGCTACATTGACAAAATCGCTATTTTCTGTTCGCTGTTGTTAACTACAATTTTAATTTTAGATTCTATTTTATGCACAAAGAAAATTGCGCTTCCTGTAAAAAAATGCCGTTGTTGAGAGATAAAGGCTTCGGTATATTTAGCTCGTTCAATTTAAACAAATATTAGCAAAGAGCAGTTGCCACTTATAACTTAAATGTGTATTTTTATTTATTTATGGATTGACTAAATGAACATATCATTAAATTTCTAGTTTTTTTTTTGTTTATTAACAACTTGAAAATTAAACAAAAACAATGTTTAAGACATAAAATACGTAAAGATAAATATTTTTAATGTAGCAATAAAATTTTACAAATAAAACTGTCTAATCAATAGAAAGCATGAATACATAGAAAAGCAAGAAAATCCATATGTGAAGACAGAAACCAACCAAATATTTTCAATGTTCTTGAAAATAACGAAAAGCGAAAGAAAGAGCATGTCGGTTTCCTAAAAAATATCCACATAATTTGAATTTTCTTTTTTTTATTCATCAATGTCTAGATTTTCAAGAACCTCTGTTATTAAATATAACTGACTAAAAACAGAATAAAATTTTTCTTAACGTCAAATATGGCAAAGGAAAAGCTGAATAGCTTCACTCTCTCAATATACACCACCTTCTAGTAAATTTTCAGGTAAGAGATTATGGTTGCGGTCACGACCGTCTTACTGATGTTATAACCTTTCTCACTATTCCCTGTAAAGGATTACAACCTAATCTAAAATTCATTGAAATTCTCGTAACTAACATGTCTCAAAGGTAGAGAGAAGTACATCTGTATTTCGATCCTGCAAGATTGCAACCAAACGGAAAGTTTTCGTAAAAATCGGTCATGTATTCTACAACACATTTACCAGAGTAATCTTTGGCTACATTTTGAATAAAATCCATAAGTTGACTGCAAACGGAGAAAAATGAAGACGTAAAATCTCAAAATATGGTTTTAATTAAAATCTCCTTGAATTTCGTATTTTTTTGTTTCAAGCTTATCAATCGTTTTTAACTCATTCAATCCATTTTAACAATCCATATAAAAATGGAATAACATGAAAAATATTTGTTTTTGGTGTTGTGTTGTGTGATCAACCAATTTCCTAATTGCTGGACCATATTTGTTGTTTAATATGTTATTAAGTTTGAGGAAGATCATTCAATTCTCGAAACGTGGTTATCGATCAATAGTTTCTTGAATATTCATTTTTATCGCAAAAATTACAGTGTCAAAATTATTAAACTACACACTGTCTGTAAAAAAATGAACATTGAGTTTAATGAATTATGTCATAATTTGTAACATTCAAATTCAAGAAAATTTCTTTATTTCCTTATCAATTTTAATCTTATTAATTATTATAATAATAAAGTGGACTATATTTTAATTTTATTAATCACTTATGTATGAAAAATGTAATATTAAACAAACACCCTATCTTTAAATGTGTATTGACGAATGATTATACGTTCAAACGCAGCGAAAACACTTTATGGTGTTTTAATGTTTGAAAGCATCAACTTATGAAACTTCAAAGATTTCTCAACGTAATTTTTAACATACCGATCCGTTCGTGTCCTTAATAGCGGAAAAATGTATCCTTTGATGATATTTATAAATTTGTTTAGAAGGCAGATAACGTTCATTTGCATATTTGATCGCTTTCAAAGGTGGTATATTAATGCATGCTTTGATACCTGATAATAGAATCAATTATTTTGACCATTAAATTTATTTGAATGCACGAAGATATATTTTGATCTATATTTTACGTTTACGAAATAGATAAACTAAAATTATATTAAATATAATGAAGCGTAGATGAACTAATTTACATTTAAAATGTGAATCACAAATGTGCATTTGAACAACGCAGAATACGTCTGCATAATACAGAAAATTAATTTATCCACTGAAGTATTTACATATATAACGCTGATTTTCATTGTCTGATACAGCCGTACAGGGTTACATAAACATGAATAAACAAAGTGCTCGTTTTGCAGACGAAACCTTTCCGGATAATGGGATGAAATATCATCAAATACCAAAGCTCCGTTTTCAGGAGCGCTAATGTATGCATACTATGTAGTTATAAACAACAGCGTCTTAAGAATTATAACACCCGCGTGAACATGTAATCTGAAAATATTGAAACTTTACCTGAAAAGCATAACGATAAGTTATGTGTAATTCTAATGTATGCACGTAAGGCATATAAGAAAATTTAATGTATAGCTTTTTGCATAATCCTGTTATTTGATTTTTATGTTGTATCGACTAAATTATTTATATTTTTGCAAGAAATAAAATAAAATAAAATAAAACTTAATTAGTCAAATAATAAAACACAGTTTTATTTTATTAATTTTTGCCACAAAATCTAGCATATATTACATAATTTGCACAACAAAAGCTATTGTTTCAGGATTTTATTCAATGAGCTTTTTACTTGCCTGTTTTCTACATTTACATTTCTGCATCTATTCACCGTTTTCTAAGACTTGTAAATGGGACCTGGCTACACATTTCTAAAACTTCTTAAATTTTCTCGATTAAAAAAAAAAAAAAAATCCTTTGCGAAAGTTTGTCACATCTGAGAGATGTATTTATCTTGATAGCCACGTGAATGAAAAGTTTTTACATTCGTCTAATATTTTCTGTTAAGCAGGTAATCAAATCCACCATGTTGATAAAACTCCTGAGAAAACAACCTCTCCAGTTCATCCAGAGCTTTCCAACTTTTAGATTTAATTGTGTCGCCGGATGATTGCACTTGAGACAGTGTACGAAACGTCGCCAACTAACATCGAAGTGGCGCAATTTACAGCCAGTATATAAAGACAAAACATTGAACGTGAAGACAATTTCTCCAAGACTTTTGTTTGACTCTGTGTGTGTGTAAACATATTGAAAACCTTTAAACTTTAGCTATATAAGTATACAATAATCCATAATGTACATTTAATAATAACTTTCACATAAACTGAAAAAGAAATAAAATTGTATTTTTTACTGTTTAAATAATTTCTAAATATTTAAAGAGTTTTTTATACTCAGACTAAATTATTGAATATTATAATGAGTATAATCTTCAACAATTAGTAATTTAAAAGATATAATCAATAACTGTCAAAATCACGCCATAAGTTTTATTTTGATGAAGGGTTTTAATTGACTCGTACTCTAGGGTTATTATTAAGTTAATGACCAATTATTTCTTAACTGCATTCGTTTCCAATTAAAATTCATTGTAATCAATATTCCCTTTTACGAAAATTTCTATATCCTATTATAGACTTTTTAATTGATATTAATTTCTTTTTGAATGAAACTAAATAAAGTTTATTTGGTGGCAAATATTATATGGAATTTTGAGAAAATAAATGAGTCACCCTGTACACAAAGGTTCAATACGTCGGTTTAAAAAAAAGCTACACAAAGCTGAACGATAATTTAATAAAACATGATAAAATTACTACGTGTTCAAAGTCATTACCTCCTGTTTAATGCTTTCTGCGAGATGTCGATCCATAGAGTACTCAGTTGTTAATTGAGTTAGAACATCTAACAATAATTTTATAGTTTACCTATAAAGGACTACTTATCGAGAATATTCTAAATAATGTGGAAATATAAATATAAAAATTTTTAAAAATTCCATTGTTTTCTGAAAATATATATTTTTTTAATTATACTGAAAAATTAAGCAACTTTTGTTTTTTTAAATGCCAGAAAACAATTCTTTGCGTCGAAATACGAGACTGTGCGTGATATTAAACGATAATGGGGAAACCACGAGGGAATTTTAATTTAACTTCATTTCAATGTGGCAATTTTTATTATAGAACAACCAACCCTACGACCGTGCCCCTTTAATATATGATAATAATGATGCTTTCCTTTCAGCACGCAAATGATATGATGTGTTGCTCATAAAATGTCTAGACTTCACCCCTGTATTTTTTTTATATATTATCGATTTAAAAAATTTCTTTTTTCTGATTATACCCCTCACTAAATTGTACTTTTAGGGTATGTTACTTTCCCTTCACGGTAAAATGCTAGTCCACTACGATTTAAAATAAACAGCAAAATTGAAGAAGTCGTATTAGGGATTTTTTTTATCAAAAAAACTTGTTAATAAAAGTTGTTCAGAATCGTTCAAATAAGCTAAATCCAAAATTTCATTAAAAACAAACAAAATTGAAAATCTCAAAAAATGTCCAAATGTACACATGCTAATTGCGATTTAATTGAAAATACGGTTATTTAAGTAATTAAGCATCGTTTTTTGTTATTGTATTGAATTAAAAGAGT
>JAFFZR010028545.1:0-11881 GCA_018397195.1 Lethrus apterus | reverse complement strand
CTTAATTTATCTTTTGTCATTCTCTGTTTATTAGTTTATCGGAAATTACTTTTATTTAAAATTGTAACACACCATTTCACACCAAAATAATTATGTTTATGATTTCGAAATTAAAAAAAAAATGTAGTAACTAATTTGAATTTTATTATCAATTGTTTCCATAGCGTACTACTTGAACATTTCGAAAATCATAAGAAAAAATGGCCATAATTTATTTATTTATAAAAATAAGTAGGTCGAGTGGTATATCAATATAATCGTTGAAAAAAGGCCTTTTTATAAAGTCATGGCCGACTATGGTTTCCATTAGAAAAAACACAAGTTTGTGTCATAACTCGGAAATTATAGCTTAAATAAAAAATTTGGTTAGACAGTATTATTAAGCACGTAATTAGCTACAACTTTTTCCTTTATACATTTTTTCTAAAGTCAATAATAACAGAGGCATAGGCATCGAAACAAATAACAAAAAAATGATTTTTTCAAGATATCTATCTAGTTAGCCATGCATTTTTTCCAAGAAACAAAAACCTCATTAAATTGAGCTCGTAAAACTGCAATTCTTTCTCCATTTAATCGTCTCTCTATCTCCGCTAGTTTCCAAGATCCCCATACTAAACATCTAAAAAAACTCACCCTGTATATTCAGTACTTTTACGTCTACTACCAACCTTGAAATTATAGAAAAAACTAAGCGAAAATTATAAAAGATAACAAAAGAGGGAAGCTCTAAAAATAAAAATAAAACAAATCTCCTCCAAAACAAGGAAAATGCTTTTATAAATTAAATAATTCTAGTTGCAATTTAAATAATGTGTCCTTTCAATACAATTATTTTTTTTATTTTAGGAATAATTTTACGTTCTCATAAATCAATATCTGTAATTAAAAACTGACCTCATTCAACTGAAATTTTGTAGTAAATGTGAGCAATTTGATCATTTCTGGATGCTCGTTTAAGACTACCTAAGTCGTCGTATATATCGATTTGTTAAACTTTTGAGCAAGCATTATATTGAAGCACCATTCTCTAAGGATTCAAGTGAATGCCGATTGTTATGGATGTATTGTACTTATTCTTCATCTTTTCCACTTCTTATGTATAAGTATTTGTTGTTATTTTCATGCTATGTATGTTCACTAAATACGTGCTTATCTTGTATGATATAAATCAGTCTAGACAAAATATATAGTTTTATTAATAACCAAATAATAATTTTTTTAATTAAAACATTAGAAATACAATAAATATGCAACAGTAACTATTTAAGTGCATTCTAATGTATAAAATAAAAATCGAAAACAAAATTAACGAAATAAAAGGGATTTTCAACTTGAAGGCGACAGAATTAGACTGTGAAATAATTTTATTTTACTTTTGAGTTCCATTAATATTAATACACGTTTTACAATTTCCAACGAAAGTGTACGTGGAATAACGTTGCTATTAATTACACGAGATGATTAGATTACAGCAACAATTAATATATATACATTGTGGTTGCACACCCGTATCACCTTGCACGACAAACAATTTATAATTCACTTGCGTGTTACGTTTGTGCAGTAATTTGTCTGTGCCTCCTATCTTTTGTAAATTTTAACACATGCGTCCATTGATGTTTCATGCATACTTTTAACTTGCAAACTAAACGTTTTCCTTATCTTGTTACAGGAAAATCTATGGACATAGCGACGTCGCCAAAACCCATTAGGTAAGGTCACGAAGTATATTGCATTAACATACATTAGTCCATTTTACTATTATTATGTCGCTAACTAAGCCTTATGAGACAACTAAGTTGGATAAATCTGTGAAATAAATGATGTTTAAATTTTAGGAAAAGCTAGTCAAGTCTAATCAAGTCTAATTAAAATCTAAAATATTAATTTTATTTTACGCATAGTTTCTCAATATTGCTTATAGCAATTCTTATAATATGTAATGGCAAGGAATGAAACCAAATAAATGCTAGAAGATTACATCAAAAGCTTCAAAGTATTCTCGCGCAAAAAAAAACTAATAGTGGTTGCGTTTATTCTATGAGGAGTCTAAAAAGAAGGAAAATATGCAGCTTTTACGTAGAATATTAAATTTCTTTTAATTTCATTCATCTATGTTCCGTTTTTAATTATCACATTTTATCATATAATTTAACTGTCCACAGAATATAAAAAGATAACATTAGAAGAAGCAAAATGCATTACAAATTAATAATTATCCCGAACAATTAATTACAAATATTTTTAAATTTTATAATTGATTTTTTATGGTCATGCTATATTTTTATTGACGTCATTTTGTAGAATTTTTCATGAAAATAGGAAAGCAAGTGGTTGCAAAATTTTTATTTGTTCAGTTTTAACACTCATTTGCCACATTGTGCCCATAAAGTAACTTTTGTTTACAAATTGGCGAAGTTATGACACATAATTCTTTTTTATTACATTGTTAAAAGAGTTTATCGATGGATAAACGAATGAACAGTAAGTTGTGCAATCTTAAATGAAAGTCGTACTGAATGAGAACTTTATGTTTATAGGATTTTACCACCAACTTAGTAAATCATTCGTTAATTTATTGATAAATTCGTTAATACGTTTTTCTCAAAAAAATCCCTACTCACCACATTGCATTGCATACATTGTCCACGGAAAAATGAAACGCTCTCAACATCTAAGAATCTGAATTTTTTCCTTAAAATCGCTGAAACACGTAAACTTTAGATCGAAGGCGAAAAAATGATCTCCATATCTTCAACCCCCTAGCCGCAGGGGTGCCAACCCTACAATTCCTAAATTACACTAGGGCAGTGTTTTTCAATGGGGGTGCCACCCACGGCGCCACGATTGGGGTCTTGCAAAGTTTATGCATTTTCTTGGAAATTTACTTAAGTGTAGTTCAAGATAACTCATTGTCAGTTCTATTTTGCTACACAATATTATTGCAATTCTCGACTTCATATTTATGTGAATTTGGATTTTCGGCTCTTACGTCCATTAAAAATAATAAAAGAGAACGTCGGCAAACGATCGAAAAAGAAATGAGACTGTGTCTTTCCAACATTCCGCCCAGAATTAAAAACATTTGTGCATCACGTCAAGCTCAGATCTCACATTAATTAAAATTGTTATTATTGACGGCATTTACGTATTTACGCATCTTTGTGTAATTTGATATATTTGATAATAAAACTAGATTTAAAAAACAATAGCGAGACTATTATTTTACATGTAGGTATTTCGACAAAATTCAATGGACTTAAATTTTGTTTTTGAACACGTAGAAACGCTTTTTTGCATTAAAATGCTACTTCAAACTATCAATTTATAAACATTTTCTTCCCCGGGGAGGGAGTCCCTATTCAGGACCTCACCCCACTGCTGCGCGTGATATTCGTTTTCGCAAAAATTTCATCTGTCCTATTCGTCCCCCATTATTCAGATTCTAGATCCGCCGCTGGTCAAGGGTGGCACGATTTTTTATTTTACAGTCAAGGGTGTCAGGGGTTGAGTCATACCTCACTTAAAAGCTTAAGTAATTTTTATTTCAACGGTGTATCAATTTTTGAAATCCATAGATTCATTTTCGAGAAATTAACTTAAGATAATTTTGGTACAAAACAGAAACGACAATTTAATTAGAAAATCAGTAAAGATTTATTAAGTTGTTGGAAATGGCCTCCCCCAACTTCCATAGAATTATACAAACGTTGCTCAAACCCACAACGTACATTTTGAACAATTGCAGGGGTCATTGCACGGCAGACTTGTACAATTCAATCTCGTAAATATTTTAAAGACGTGGTGGGTTTGAGCAATTAATTACGTAAGCTTTTAAACCTAAAAAAAGAAATAGAAACTAAAACATAAATCCCATCAAAAATAAATTATATATCATAAACTATGCTACTTTATAAAATAATATAATAATATAAAATAACAATCGTTTAATCGTTTTATTTTTTAACTAACAATAATGTTATGTATTTTTGGAAAAAATTCTACCACAATGCTTTCGTTTAATAAATAATCTATTCAAATAATTTAATGCAAAAGTAAAAATCCCTTACTATTCAGCTCGTTATCCTTTGTAATTAAATAAAAAATTACACCATTTATTTATATTTAATTTTAAAAATTTATTTCCTACAACCAATTAAAAACGAGAAATAAAGAATATTTTAATGACAGATCTGATGTCTCGTGACAACAAAAAAATGTCGACTTTAGGTAAAAAATAAAAATTCAAGGTATTTTGTAGTAAAACACAATTTTACGGATATTTCATCGTCTAAGCATTGGGCTCACACATTGATATGGTGGCTTTAGTGTTTCAGTTAAAATTTTAATTAAATTTTCGCCTACTCGACATATACATATTTGCAGAACTTCACAATGTTCAATTATAAAGGTACAAAGTTTTAATTTAAAACAAACATATAATACAGTAACGTGGGTTCGGAATATATTTGTTTAAACATAAATATATAAATAGATAAATCAGTTACAAATATAATTGAATATTTAGAACAGAAAGTTCAGTTAATTAAATTTTACATCTTTAATCTAAGAAATAATATTTTTTATTAATGAATTAATATGACGAGGGGACGTTAGTGAAAGAATCTATAATAATGTGGTGAAATTATAGGGTATGCTAAAACAAGGAAAATAATTTAAAGGACACGCAAGGGTCCTTGAGAGGTAATAAGAGAACAATGACTTTAAACAATAGTGTAAGGAGGATATAAAGTAAAAAGATATAAAAAGTAAGGATATAAAGTGTATCAAAAATATGTCTTGAAATTTGAGACATAAATGATCCGACCTTACAGTAAATTTAAATCCGTAAAAACGATTTTGTTCTGCAATTTAAATCTTCGACCAAATGTACACATACATTGTTTCCTTTTATGTTTTACATAAAAGCACAAAAGCATGCCATTTTCCATATAATTCGTCCGCTTAAATTCGTGATTTTACTAAAAAAATATCTTACAAAAATTAATGAACAGTCGTGGCTCACAAGTTATATTAGTTTACATCGCTAATGGATTAGAATAAAATAATAATAATAATATGTTTTATTTAATACATTTCCTGAATAGCACGTAGCATTCAGAGAACGAAGAGGAACAATTTATTGTTACTAATTTACTGACAAATAGGGGGACTGCGAATAAAAAGCGAATGCTTTGTCCTTCTTTTATGCTTTCGATAAGGTAATGTAGAAGGAACAATCTAATCAGAAAAAGAATATTCAATTAAATATATTACGAGACTCCATAAAAAACAATCATTAAAGGCTCCATCCATGCTTAAAAGAAATATTAAGGAAATGATAACAAACTTTTGGAGTCTTGTTTCCTTGAATTTGTGTTTGTAATTTGTAATTGTAAATGCTTGAAATTATACTAATTCGCGAGGAAGCAAACAGTAAAAAAAAAAAAAAAACTATAATTGCAATGAAATTTTATCTAAAGTTTATAATGTTGTACAACACAGCATAAACTTTAGATAAATTATTCCAAATTAATTATACAAGGTGAGTCACCACCGACCGCACGGAGTTTTATGGCGAAACGCTATATATTCTCCAACTTATGATTATGTAAAAAATCATTTTAAAAATATTTTCAATTATACAGGGCCGCTCCAAAAAAGAGTGGCATATCAAAGTTATACTTTTTCTTATGGAACACCTTGTATTTCAACACATTTTCGAATTGCACGTAAAAAATAAGCCAGACTTTCATAACCCCTATATCTAAATACTAAGTGTTCTGATTTATTTCGATTTTTCTTAAAATGTAAGGTTTTAGAAAAATCCCCATACGAAATTAATTATGACAAATTTGCTTTTAGGCCTAGATAATGACCAGTCCCTTAATTTAGTTAGTATTTTACTACTACAACTTTCTTTACAGGCTGTTCAGAATTTTCAGTACCATTATTAGTAAATTCAAACTGTAATATCGGGCTTATTTTAAATTGAACACCCTGTATTTTATAAGTTTATCGTGTAGCAAATTTAATTGTCCTTCAAACTGTATGAGGTTTCCCTATAACTAAATCTTTAAGTTTTGAAGTTATTTAGGTATTTAGGTATTTTGGGAGCACCATCTAACTGCAAACACATTTTTCGTCTAATATTTAAAGGAATATTTCCTAAAATTGCCCAAAATATTGAGTTTTATGCAGTATGCTGCATTATAATTAATGTAATTAATGTTTATGGCGCGATGACTAAAATACACAGAAAACATTTCTGATCGAGACCGTAATAACTTTATTTGAAACATTTATAAAAATATTTATAGTGACCCCTGAAATCTAATCTAACATAATGACTAATTTGCCATTTATGTAGTAAATGATGATTATGTAGTAATAAATTACCATCATAATTTTTAATTAGATAGGTAGGTATATTTTTGGGCACTTTTATGAAATATTCCTTTAAATATTAGACGAAAAATGTGTTTGCAGTTAGATGGTGCGCCCAAAATACCTAAATAACTTCAACACTTAAAGATTTAGGTATAGGAAAACCTCATACAGTTTGAAAGACAATTAAATTTGCTACACGATAAACTTAAAAAAAACAGGGTGTTTCATTTAAAATAAGCCCGATATTACAGTTTGAATTTGCTAATAATGTTACTGAAAATTCTATACACCCCGTAGAAAAAGTTGTAGTAGTAAATTGCTAAATAAATTAAGGGACTGGTCTATTATCTAGGCCTAAAAGCAAATTTGTCATAATTAATTTCGTTTGGGGATAACATTCTTTTTTCTAAAACCTTACATTTTAAGAAAATTCGAAATAAATCAGAACACTTAGTATTTAGGTATAGGGAATCCTTATCAAAGTCAGGCTTATTTTTTACGTGCAATTCAAAAATGTGTTAAAATACAGGCTGTTTCATAAGAAAAAGTATAACTTTGATATGCCACTCTTTTTTGGAGTATATGTGAAAATATTTTTATAATGTAGCCCTTATTGACTTACGTAATTCGCTGCAACAAAAGTTGGAGAATATATGCCGTTTCGCCATAAAATTCCGTGGCGTCAGTGGTGACTCGCCCTGTATAAATATTACTTTCAACGTCACTAAAAAATTATTATTATATTTTTGTAAAATATTCCATAAAATAATAATATTGCGCTGTACTATCAAAGTTTCATAACAAGACGTTTTAATGGATCGCCTTGCTGATGCTGTATTGATTACTTAAATTATATTTTAGTTGTAGCTTTCTTCTTAGGAATATATCACGGCTTATATAAGATCAGCTATTTTCATGTTTATTGGATTTTTCAGTTTTCCCATGAATATATTGAAAGTCGATAAATATTATCCCCGATTCTTGTCACATCCAAAGTCAATTTTGTTGGCCGCTTTCATTTAATGAATGCATTGAAACATAGTACGAAAAAAATAAAACCTCATTCTTTTCGCAAATTTCAAGAATTCGAAGGCTTCATGCAAGCATCTAATAATGTACATGGCAACGAAATAGTTTGTTTAAATTACTTATTTACATCACGGAATTTTGTTCTCGTTGACAATTTATTAGGAACTGAACATAATAGTAGTTTACGCTACAAGTGCGTGAAGTGGTTCATTATGAAACGAGTTTTTTAATGACACTTCACGCACGTGTTGCGTACACTATTTTATCTACGACCGTAAATATGAAGAAGAAAATTACCGAAATTCGTTAAATATGTCAAATGTCACCTGCAATGTCATGTCTGTCCCTAAATGTTTCATAGCAACGGTGTCAACAAGTACGGACATTTTGGCGTGGTTGCCGTGGACACATAATTTACTTTATCGCACTTGTGTTATAATGAATCCATTATATCACTTGTGTTATAATGAATTACTTTATGCACTGTTTGGAGTGCGAAAAATCCTACGGTCGTAGATAAATACATTTATTGTTTACGTTTACATTTACGTTTACTGCTGGTAAACATTTAACAATAATGCATTTTATTTTATATTATAAAGTGCTTTTAATAAATTAGCTCTATGAAAGATAGATCAATATTAATTATACTAAAAATAATTAGTAATAAGCCGATTAATCGAACAATATAATTTTGATTAAATTTGTTATTGTTATTGTTATTGTTATATATTTATTTATAAAAAATAACTGTTTCTCTTATTTTTAATTACTTTGGAATTTGTACTACGACCAGATACCGGTTAATCCAAATATATTGAGTTTGCTGACGGCAAACAACACTCAAAATTTACGAGGTAGCGGAAATCCTTTATGTGTCCACTCTGTAATTTCGTTCTAATTTCGGATCAAAGTGATGACTCTCGCTTAGTAAAGTATGTGTATGTGATTAACATTCTAATAAAACATGAACATACACAGTTAAATTTCAAACAATACAATTTAAAAATCTCTTCCATCATGACCTTTTACGGGACTTCAATATACAGGTTGGGCTAACGAAAACAGTCCAGCCTGTTTTTTCGACTTTTTAATCAATTTACAAAAAATCAGGTCAATTTTTGAGGATACTTGATTTAGCTATTTTACCTATTTTTTAGATAATAAATTTTTAAAACGCTGTTATTCAAAAACTACTGGTTCGAATTTCAAAAATAAAAAACCGTTGTTACAACAAAATTATAGACTTAAAAAAACGTATCGTTTAGCCCCTATTCCCATTTAAAATTATTGGAGTGACCGCCCCCCTTCTCACCCCACTTAAGGGTTAATGTAACCTGAGTGAAAATAGCTAAATCAAGTGTCCCCTTTAAAACAAAAGTTGTCCTGTTCGAGCATTTTTTTGTAAATTGATTAAAAAGTCGAAAAACAAGCTGGACTATTTTCGTTGGCCCACTCTGTAATCTATTCTATTCAGTAAGTAGCTCGTTTTACTATAATTATTATGGGATCTTTTATAAAATCCGAATTTTTTTTGTACGATTTTGCAGTAACTAAAAGAGTCATCTTTTAGAATTCTAATATTTCCACTCCCCGATTTTTCCACTCACCGATTCAATTATATGTTTTGCCATTAAAAACTCTTGTCATTATTTCTTCCAAATAATAGGGAATCATTTCTTCATTTTTTCAGCTCGTCATCTGTCTATTCATGAATAAATTGGCTAACACTTGGGAAACCGAATTTCCCCATAGCCTAATAGTTATTTGTACATCATCAAATATGAAATGAGTTTGTCGAACAAATACGAAGTTACCTTTGCCAATGCAGGTTTTTTGAAAAAATATCTTTAACATAAACATTTTTGTAATTATCTTTGAAAAACCATAAATGTTAACCGTACATTTATCACTGATCATTTTGATAATCTTTATTGATACACAAATGTTAAATCAAATGAAATAATTTGTTATGGGGAAATATCGCACATTGGCACGCATAATCCTTAAGACACATACCTTTTCCTCGTCTGAACTCTGTACAACAATAATGGCATCTTCAATATTAAATAATACCATATTTGATGTGGCCACATTTTTAATAACCATTAAAATTAAAATTTCAAAAAAGAAGGTTTCAAAAATATCTAAAATCTTAAAGTTGCCAAGCTAATTCCGCATTAGCTATAAAACCATTTCTTTCTTAATATAGTGTTGTAAACATATCCATTGTATTCAATTGCCCTTACAAGAACCGACTTTTTTTACATTTCCTTTAAAGGAAATTAAAGCCTTTTTAATACCTTAATCTGAATTAAATACAATTCCTGGTCTTCAATGTGGATGTTTTGACAAGTTTTTGTAACGATGCAGAAAGTCCGTAAAAGTCGACATATTACAAATGACTTGGCAATCTTCTGCTCTCACTCCATTCAAATGTTGTCAAGGATGCACTCGACCATTATCGACCACGTTCGATTATAACTTATAACCGAAAATTGATTCCATTCCATGATGGAATATATATTTTTTTGTCTGTGTGTGTTTGAGCTGGCCCGACTGTAACTTTTGATCATTATAACTGGCACCTACTGTATATTATTATATTTTCTTTAATTTTCTTGCCTTATATTTTTTACTCCTTTTGAATTTCAATTGCGGAGCGAACCCAACCATACATTATAAATTTTTAAAAACTTTTGAATTTCAATATTTTTTTAATTTGAATTACGGAGCGAACCTAACCCATGCCAACCCAACTATAAATTACAAATTTTAAAATTCAATTACGGAGCGAACCTAACCCTTTTAAAAACTGACCTTTTGAATTTCAATAATTTAAATTATGGGCGAACCTAACCCATGCCAATCCAACTAAAAATTTCAAAAACTAACTTTTTTAATTTCAATTCACGGAGCGAACCCAACCCATACATCTGTAGTCCTTTTTTGTAAAAAGTACCTTATTTATTGGTAATTATGTTAACTTTTTCTAGTTCTGAAACTTTTGTAAAACTTCACTGGTCACCCCGCTTCCCCTCCCGTATATTTTCTTATGAAGAGGAGCAGTGGCGTAGCGAGCTGAACTCGCGCCCGGGGCACAATACCTTTTAGCCCCCCCCCATTCGAAAGCCATATAATATTATATGTAAAATATACTCGCAAATTAATAAATAAATAAAGTCATAGGCTCTAGCTAGGCTTTAAATTTGAGACAAAAAATGTATTTGAGAAAACAAGACGGACCATTTGGCGCCCCTTTGTTAGTAGCGCCCGGGGCATGATGCCCCCCCTTGCCCACCCCTCGCTACGCCACTGAAGAGGAGCCCTCCGGCGCCAAATATCTTAGGACGGCCCTGATATTGGATTGTAAATACTTTGTAACTTTACATAGATTTCAGTTTGAAAATTAATCAAGATATTAATAAAAATGTATACACAAGGATATTAGTTTTGCAGATGCGAGAATGAAAGGATGAAACGATGAGCGGCGCTTACAAATTTGATAAAGAAACATCGACATCCACATATTTGGAAGCAATTTAAGTCAAAATAACACTACTTATCCATGAAGATTAAGGCAGACAAAATTATAACATTTATTAATTTATGAAACTTTAAAGATTGACACAAGGGAACATATAATTAAATAATAATAATAATAATTAATAAATAATTGAATAATTAAATAGAAATTTTTTAATGTTTCTGTGCCACCTTAAGTTTGACCATAAACAGAAATAAATTTTATAAACGCCCCAGAAATACGTGGACATGAAGCAACCTCATCTTCCGTTTAAGAAAATTTATCATTTGAAACAACTAACCTTTTTGAAAACAACGAATAGATAAACTATAGATTTTTTTAACGTTTTCATTCATTCATTTTTATCTACGATGATGAAAAAAGTTGGTACTTTCTGAATTGATTTTCGTTGAAAAAGTTCTGTCAAATTACAACAAATGTCTTACGAAAACAAAATTTTATTGAATTTTCTGACAAATTACAAAACATGTAAATGTCAAATACTTTCAAACGTCCTAGGGCATTTTTGTAAAAAAAAGCACGATCGTAGATAAAATGTTGTAATGTCTAAAAGTCTCGTGCGTTCGTGATTTTTAAAACGTTCGTAAAATGGCGTTTTAAACCAGCCACACACGCAATAAAAATGACTACACTTGTAATTTAAATACCTATTACATCAGTGGAAAAAAAATCAAAATCAAGATCTATAAAATAGATTAGTAAGAAACTTATTCACGTTTCAAAATAGAAATATCGATCGTTTCATAATGCGCTTTGCGTCTGCGAAACTTTAAAATACCTTGTTATACGTCGCGACAAGTACGCGATATAAATTTAAGTTTAAGGTTTTATAAGTCACCTGGATTAATTCCATGAACGCTTTACATAGTTAGAGTAGTTTATGGGCCACTTTGTGAGGTTATGGAGCCATAT